>JAQMYL010000012.1:25198973-25213640 GCA_030014365.1 Clarias pachynema
AGCTCCAGGTGGGACTGAGTGAGTGTGTGTGAGTGTGTGTGTGTACGTGTGAGTGTGTACGTGTGTGAGTGTGTGTGTGTGTGTGTGTGTGTGTGTGTGTGTGTGTGCATTTGGCCTCTGTACATCACCACAGTGCATTTGCCATTTAGGAATTACAGCCACACCCCCCATTATGTGGGCTCATAAATATTGGAACAAACGTCTGATAAGCAGGAGGGATGTGTGGACTAGAGTCCTAGTAGACTAGGTTATAAAATTTAAAAAAGAAAAAAATCACAAATGAATTCAAAAGAGGTGGAAATTTTTGGCCTCTGGAAAAAAAGAGAATTTTTAATAATTTTTAGACATTCAGATGGCCCTCCAGTCTGCATGAACACACACACAAGTACACACACATTCTCTGCTCTTAGTCTTTTTTCCACTTTTGTATTAGCTGGGGCTTAAACGAGCAAATCAGGTTTTCTCCCTACTGTGACCTCATATTCCAAGAGACCCTTCCCTGACTCAATGCTCAGCTCAGCCCACCTTCAAGTTTCTGGTCCCTGCATTCTGATTGGCTACTAAAATGACCTTCTTTAAAGGTCCATGCAGGGCAGGTCATTTAAAGCACTGACACATTTTGAAGACCTCTAAGACGTATGCATGCTTGTTTTTTTTTTAATATGATTTCGGGATTATGCATCGAACTTAAAAAGAGCCAAAATGAAGTGTTTTGTTTGTGGAGGTAAATACGATGCTGTCCTCATGGGGCTGGACGTCACATTTATCAACTAACTCCACCACAGACAGCACTGTTAATACTTTACTCTTTGTGTATTATTTTGGAATAGATTTATGTATATCTCAGTCTAATTCAGTACACGCAAAAGGGAAGACTTGCAAGGATATTATTTTAGGGGGGAAAAATACACATACACAAGACAGGCGGCACATGGTGTAGTGGTTAGCACTGTCGCCCTGCACCTCCATGGTCTAGATTCCTGACCAGGTTCGATTCCTGTCTCTGTGTGCATGGAGTTTTCATGTTCTTTCATGCTGGTGGGTTTCCTCCAGGCACTCCGGTTTCCTCCCACAGTCCAAAGGCCTGCAGATAAGAATAATTGGTTTTCCCAAATTGCCTGAAGTGTGTAACTGAGTGTAAGTGTGTGTATGTGTGCGGGCCCTGCAATGGATTGGCACCCTGTCCAGGGTCTCCTGGGATAGGCTCCAGGCCCCTTGTGACTCTGAATACAATAACCATGATATGATAAAGTGATATAGATGATGAGTGAGTGATATACGCGACAACACACAAACAATTACAACATTAATTAATTAACAAGAAAATGGAATAGGAAGTGGGGTTTTATTAAATAATAATCTGTGGTATTGCACAGTATAGGATCTATTGCACATGGTTTTTATTGCGCAGTGAGGAGAACATTTAACTGAGGTAGATTGCCTGGGGGAAAAGCTGTTCTTGTGTCTGGCTGTCCTGGTGTTCGGTGCTCTGTAGTGAAAGTACTGTATATATCACACACACACTGGAGAATAAAAATAATAATTAGAACTTAATTTGAGAAGTGAAAATCATATATTCTAGTTTCAGTGCATATAAACTGAAATCTTTCATTGTATTTTGTTTTAATTTTGTTAAATATGGTATACAGTTTGTCAAAATCCAGCATCTCAAAATATTATAATTTAAAAAAAAATTTTAAAAAAAGTAAAGTCTTGTTCAGTACAGACATGAGGATGACTGCTAACTTGACAGATGTCCAGAAGACACCCTGCTCCAGGAGAGTACTCCTCAGAAGGTGCTGTATTGAAGCATATTAATAGCAAGTTGACTGGAAGGGAAAAGTATGGTAGTAAAAAGGTTAGAAACAACAGGAATAAGTGCAGCCTTAAAAAGATTGTCAAGCAAAGCTGAGTCAAGAACTTGGGAGAGCTTCACAAGGAGGGAAGTGAGGCTGGAGGCAGTGTTTCAAGAGCCACAATGCACAGACATCTTCAGGAAATGAGCTACAACTGTTGCACTCCTAATATCAAGCCACTACTAAACCAGAGACAATGTCAAGAGCATCCTACCTGGACTAAGGATAAGAAAAAACTAAATAAAACTGGATCATTACTCAGTGGTCCAAAGTCCTCAGTTTTCAGATGAAAGTACATTTAGTATTTTAGCATTTTATTTGAAATTCAAGGTCCCAGAGTCTGGAGGAAGAGGGAAGAGGCACAGAATCCAAGTTGCTTAACCAAGTTGGTTTATCAAGTCTAAAGTTGACACAGCCATCTGCCCAAAGACCTGAACCCTATAGAGAATCTATGGGCATTTGTCAGGAGAAGATGAGAAACACCTGGCCCAACAGTACAGATGAGCTGAAGGCTGCTATTAAAGCAACGTGGTCTTCAAGAATGCTTCAGCAGTGCCACAGGCTGATTGTGTTCATGCCATGCCACATTTCTATAGTAATTCATGCCCTGAATGCTCATAATTTTTCAGAATTCCTTACATGTAATTAATTTAGAATATGTGAGAGTTTCACTTTTTAAATTAAATTACAAAAGAAAATTAACTTTTTCATGATGTAGAAACAAACAAAGTGGTCTGACAAGATGCACTGTGATTATTATGGTATTTCCTTTAAAGTTAAAATCAACTAAAGGAAAATATCAAGACTCTACAACAAACAGAATCATGTTTATCCTTTTCTACGGTCTGCCTGAAGGCTTGGTCGTGCATGTATTGTCCCATTATGAGTTCAAAAGCCTCTTTTTTTATATAAAAGGTAAAAAAATAATAATTCTAGATTAATTAACAATTTGGCAGCAGACATACCTCAGATTAAATCACTGTTTCAGGAGATACATGCTTGGAAATTTCAACCCATCATTCACTAAAAAAAAAAAAAAAAAAACTCATATTGAATCAACTCAATTTTGGTTGCATACATACATACAAAGTTCCTCCTGATTGAGCTGAGTGATATTTGATCATGTATACATACAGTATGAAACCAAAGCCTATGCTCTCGACCCTGGGCGCTGTCAATGGTACTGTAGATAGCAACAGGCGCTGACAATGGGAGAAGGTCACTGTGCTTTTATACAGTATCTCTCCTGTTTTAATTAGGAAAATTAAGTCAATGCTAGCATCCTCACATGTTTTCATGACATAATTGGATCACATTAATTCCTTCGTGAGATGATTACATGCATTCTACATAAAACAAGTGTTCAAACAATAATTAGAAACTTCATTCAGGGTTTTTTTTTTTGCTGAGAAACATGATTCAACACATCTGCAGTATTGTGCAACATTTTATGTTTTTTTTTTTTTTTACTAATAAACCTGGAAAAATCTAACAGTTACGAACAGTTATTTTTTATTTCTGTTTCTCCTTCCAGTAAAATTAAGCATTTTGTTTAAGCTTCTTAGTATTCTAAGAGGGCAGCACGGTCACACAGTGGTTAGCATTGTGGCCGTGCACTTCCAGGGCCAACAGTTTGCCCTCAGAACTGTGTTCATGGAGTTTGCGTGTGCTTATCGTGCTTAGTAGGCTCCTGCTGGGTACTCTGGTTACCTTCCAATGTTCAAAGACATGCATATTAGACTCATTGGCCATTTTCAAAAAGTAATAATTTGAGTTACTACTACAATGAAAATCTAAAGCAGGCAGTTTTTATGGATTGGTACCCTGTCCACATGTCTTAGATTTATTGATAAAAAGAAAGATATTAGGTAAAATCTTCTCTGTTTATTGGGGAAACTTACTTTACTGGGCTCAAGAATATGTTTTTACATTGTGGAGGAAATTCTACCAATGACCTAGTACTTGAATCACTCTGTTCAACAACTAAAATGGACCTGACAGTTATTCTTAAAATGGCAGCTGCTTAAGTAGGATTGAATGGTGACATCAGGTAACAGCACATAATACACTATTTTGCAAAACAACAGTTGCTGTCAAAAGCAGCATCGCGCAGTGTGATGTTTTATTGAGAAATTTCAGAGAGCATACCTGTGTGTGTAAATTCAATACTATGCACTAATAAAAAATTAATCTCAAGCTGGTAGGGGAAGGCCACTTGCCTGCTGTTACTGGATGATTTACATGAATGTCCTGATGCGTGCTGTGCAAGTGCTGAAAGCCGACACACTAAAGGCATTCTAGTGAGAAATCTACAGTACTGAGATGTTGCATCACGTGGTATCTGCTGTCAACACATCCAGGACATGGGGAGGCATAACACCAGCCTGGTTTATGCGTGACATTACAGATGTGTGCCATATGTGCACTAATCAGCCATGTTTAATTTGAACTGTTGGCCCTCACACCATATAGAAAGCTCAGGTTTAGGGTTCATGGAAACAGAAAAGTGAAAAACAAACCATTTACATGGCAGGTTTAGGCACAAATGGTTACATACATTGTGCAGAGAGAGTCATCCCTTCATGCCCCTTTCAGAATATTATTTTATATTTATCTTGTTGGTCAGGCCATAAACAGCACCCCATCATGTCTCTGAAGGATATGCACTGGCAGCAAAACTACTAAAACATGCTCAATTGGGCAACGAGTAATTACAAGGGGTATAAACTTTAGTGCCACTGACAGCCTCTAATCTTTTTGGGCCTCATTGATATCAAGCAGTGACAAAGACCTTGGTCTCACCCAAGATGTTTATTGTCTTTTGGAGAGAGGAAGGTCAAAAAGTTATACTCTGTTCTTCAAAACCAAACTTTCTTCCTTGTTCTGTAATTCAGAGAGTTTAATTCTTACAAACTATGTACCTTTGTGATATGGCATTCTTGTAGTTTTCTTGCAGTATATTATTTTTTACTCTGTCTGTCTGTCTGTCTGTCTCTCTCTCTCTCTCTCTCTCATACCTTATTTGCAGAGACAGCATTAGTGTTTGGATGGCCAAAGGAGGTGTAGCACTTCTGCATTTGGGTGCTGCTGACTAGGGGAAGCCCAGCTGGCAGCTCAGTGTTTGTATTCCCCAGCATTAAGGAGAGCAGCTCTGAAACAATTTGCCTTGAAATCGCTGAGGAGAGCTATTACTGGAGGAAGGGGTTTGGACTTTCATAATTGACCAAAGGCTCCTCAACTTTTGCAGGCATTTGGTTGAAGCCAAAGAATAGTTGGCACTGGACATAAAAGTGTAGATACTGTGTGGGGCAACCATCCAACAACACTTTGATAATGGTCCAACTCATAGAGAATAATATGTTTGTGATACAATTTTCATAATCATTTCCCAACCTACTGTAGCACCCAAGAAAAAGATTTTGCTACAACCAGTGGGGTTACATGGAATAGAATGAACTAGTATACCTGATGCTGAGGCAAGGGGTTCCCAAACATGTGCTTGATGGTCGCCCACTTAAGGATCATGTTACCATGACATGCTGTACAGCATGAATCCACATCACACAGTGGAGGTTCTCATCATTCTCTCAACCTTGATCATTTGAATTGCCTTTTTTGCCATTTTGATAGGGATTCCCCTTATGGAAGTGATTCAGGTTGATATGGTTACATGGCTGTCCCCAATCTGAGATGAGGCATTGCAAATGTGTTGGAAGTACAATTAAGGTGTTTTTAAGGAGATTATTGCATTGTAATTAGGGTATAGGTAATCGTAAATCCACTCTTTTTATTGACCCAGAAATTTCAAGAAGTGATAGTGTGTTTGGGTAGCTGTGACTGGGCTGGTTCCGAAAAGTAAAGTCTTAAACAAATAATGCTTTTGCACATAGTTTGCTATCACTGGGCAGCTTTTCTATTTCTATTTCGAGGGTATTCACAATGCTGTATGCTGTTGGTGTGTGCAAAGAAGGGTTGTGCGTTGTTACAGAAAATTGGGAGAATGATCCAATATGCAGCAAAAATTTGCTTCAATAAAATTGCACAATTATCTCTTATCACTTGTCACTTATCACAGAAGAATTTGCTCCAAGGGCATGAGATGCAACAATCCTATCTACAACATGAGATAAAGTCCTTATATTATTCTGAATCTCTGATTGAAAATGGCACTTCATGGGCCTTTCAAGGTTACATGATGTTCTGGGAAAGTAGACTCGAGTGTATTGGCAATGGACAGGGGAATCACAGGTAGCAAGAAAAAAAATGAGATGTGTTTTGGCTCAAATGCATTTTCTTCACATGGAGTCCCTCTGGCATGGCTGTGTGCAGAGAAAATTGTTTCCTTTTGTGTGGTAGGGTTTTTGTCCAAGCCATCATAGTATTGGTTCATTTTGCCGAACCAGACAACAACCCCTTCACTCAAAGTTTGCACAGGACTTCTGTTAAAGTCTGTTAAGGCCCCCCCCCCCCAATATCATCTACAAGACGTTCCCCCATATCATCTACAATAATAGTAATAATAACCAAACTTGGATGGGGAAAGTACTGTAGTGGCATTCTCCATAGTGGGCTGGACCGCAATATAATGAATATGAATAATGAATATATAATAACTATAAGGAGCACTATATTAATATGTAATGTTTATCTAAGCTAAATACACTAAATATTTCACTTATGCCACATACTTTAAGGTATATACATAAACATACTGTAATTTCAGAATAACAGATAAGAGACAAAGTGGCGTGGTGGTGTAGCACTGTGACCTTGAAGGTCTGAGTCCCGCCTTCAGGTATGTGTGCATGGAGTTTGCATGTTCTCTTCATGTTTGATGGGTTTCCTTGGTGTGCCCTGGTTTCCTCCCACAGTCCAATTACATGCAGATTAGGCAGTTGCAAATCGCAAATTATGTGCATGCTTGTGCCCTGTAATAGATTGGCACTTCATTCAGGGTGAACGCCGCCTTGTGCCCCGAGTCCCCTGGGATAGGCTCCAGACCTCTTGGAACCCTCTACAGAATTAGCAGTATAGAGAATGACTGTGAGTGAGCTATGAGACGGATTTATTTACTGTACAGCCACAAACGTCAAAGGAAATCCTGTGAAGTATTAGGTTAGTAGTATTATTAAATTACCTTAAGTAGGCTACCTCATATTCTTGAATTCAGTTTAAGAAGAACTTTTATGAGGGGCTTTCCCCAAGCTTCTCACAATGCTTTGCTGGAATTGTTTGCCTATTTATCGCAGGAGAACTAATGTAACAGGTAACTGAAACTATCAAATGTTTTTAAATAGTGTCCAGTTGTTGAGAGAATATCTTTAGCTTCAACTGTATGAGTGGACGAATATTATAAGACAATAGTATTGATAGTATTGATACTTTATCAAATAATAATCTGCAACAGAAAAACATTGTGCTGCTATTTGAGAATCTTATTAGAGTTTTATTAAACAGGTTCTTTCAAGAGGTAGTTAAAAACTTTTTTTTTTTTTAATCAAATTCGAATGGCTAGTGTTTATTGTGTTGAATGAAAGGGCTTTTTGTGTTACACTGCATTTCTGTTGCTCTGGTTGTTCTGTGACAACCTGTGTGAGATTTTATGGGAAGCTGTACAGTATCTGATTGTCTTTTCTGTTTCCTGTACTGGATTCAGGTCAGGGGTTACGAATGTGACATACATAACACAGTTGTTAGATTTTCCTGTAGACCCATTAATTGCCCGATGTAAAAAGCAAAGGCTTTCCATTCGCAACTCTACCGTCCCATCAGATCCTGTTTCCATGGTAACCCTGTCAGGGCGGCAGAGATGAGCGAATCGTGTGAAGGAAGAGCATCTCCCCCCCCCCACCATGCCTCTCATACTCTCGCTCTCTGTGTCCCTCTCTGTGCCAGTGCAGACCTTTCCAGGCTGAACAAGAACAAGTGAGCCAGGGAATTAGTGTAGCATAGAAGTGCTGCCCTCCATTTATCCTTTTTTTGAACTTGTCTTTCTCTTGCTGCTGATCCCTCCTTTCACTGTTCGGTTCTTTGAGCAAGGCAGACTGGGATGGGTTGTGGAAATTCCTCTGCCACTAATACCACAGCGGGAGGTGAGTGCATTGGAAAAAGATCAGTGTTAGTGATTTAGACACATCACAGACATTGTCTGTTTATGGAAACATGTGTGTGTGTGTGTGTGTGTGTGTGTGTGTGTGTGTGTGTGTGTGTGTGTGTGTGTGTCTGTGCATGTGAGTGTGTGTGTGAGGTGTGTGATTTCATGTCAGGGTCTCAGGGAGGATAATGTCCTGCATGGGGCTAAGCAGTGGGTCCCCCCAATTATTCTAGCACCGCATGCAGGTAGGAGGTTTGATTGTGTAAAAGATTCTTTATTCTATTTTAAGAGGATAAATGATTTTTCCAATGGAAGAGTCGTACAGTTTGTTTTGCTTACCGATGTAGAGCGTGACATTCTTGTCTGAGTGTTTTCAGAAGGGGGGAAAGACCCAGAGTTATTTTGGAATCTGTGGTATTTGTGGACAATCTTTGATTTATGGAGACTCGCTTGAGTATAGAGTAAGTGTGTGTGTGTGTGTGTGTGTGTGTGTGTGTGTGTGTGTGTGTGTGTGTGTGTGTGTGTGTGTGTGTTTACTTTACCTGCCCTTGTTTTTAGCACTCATCTTTTTCTGTCCTTCTCATCTCCATCTCAGTATTGTATTTTAACTCATGTGGCATCTATTCCAGAGCTAGTGATATTTTAACACTTTTTTATGCTAGATATTTTTGTTGCAGTCTGAGGTGTCCTGGATATGTTATTTCTGTATAGGGAATAGTTTTTGGTTGGTCCTTTAGTACAGAAAGCAGCATACAGTATACTGTAGTCTAAAAAAATGTTCTGCGAACAAGTTTTGTTCCGTCATTATGAAGTCATGGTTTGTGACTTGTGGTCATTCTGTCATTTGTTACCTTGGTGATTCAATAACGGCTGAAATGTTTCTAAAGCACTAATGCTGTTCATTGGTGTTAGACATTCTGAGCAGAGGAGCTTCACCGGAATGGCTTTATCAGGCTTCACCAGCCATAGCTATGCTTTTATAAACACCGTTATTAGTTTCCCCAGAAAGCACTGTGTCCACACGGCCCACTACCATCCGTTCTCAACAACCTGTCTTGGTCATTGGATTACTTGCTTACACAACGTTGCCTAGAAACATGTCCTGACCCTGTTGGAAATAACCCTTTTTTTCTCTTGTCTTGGTCTTTTACACTATGCCATCTGTAAGCTGTTTCAAAGTTTACCCTCATATACACAAAGACTGCCGTCTTTTGCTAGACAAAGCTCTTGAAGGCGCTGTGACTTTTCCAACATGCAATGGCCTGTACACAGTACATCAACAGGAATCATTGTTTTAGCTTCCTACCCAACACTGGGCCAAAGAGAGTCACTATACAATCACGCAGTTGTGGCACTATACACTAGCTCTGGTGTGTCAAAGCCAAGCCTTTTAACTAAGTCACCATTGTAGATTGGAATGCATGAATTTCTAATATTTAATTGAACCACCTTTTGCTTTGATTACTTATGCTTATGCAATGTCACAGCATTTATTTACACCCAGAATCATATTAACATCTCTTGTATGGATGATGGGAGAGTCAGTCCGCTGTATAAGGTCTTCTCCAGCACATCCCAAAGTTTCTTAATGGGGTCAAGGTCTGGACTCTGTGGTGGCAAATCCATGTGTGAAAATTACGTCTCATGCTCCCTGAACCACTCTTATAAGTTGAGCACGATGAATCCTGGCATTGTCAGCTTGGAATACGCCCATGCCATAAGGGAAGAAAAAATCAATTAATGGAATAATCTGATCGTTCAGTATATTCAGGTAGTCACCTGACCTAATTTATGGGCAAATAACATTGTAACAGACCTCACCAGCAGAAACAACCCCAGATCATAACACTGTCCCCACATGCCTGTGCGGTAGACATGATGGGTACACCACTGTCTGACTCTCTTCTTACCCTGATGCACCCATTCACTCTGGAACGGAGTAAATCTGTATTCGTCAGACCACATCTTTTTCCAATGCTCCATTCTTTATGCTCTCTAGCAAATTGAATCCTTTTTTCCTATTAATCTCACTGAATTCAATTCAAATAAATTAAATTTCATTTGTATAGTGCTTTTAACAATGGGCGTTGTTGCGAAGCAGCTTCAGAGAATCAAGAGAGAATTATGGAAATGAGTATGAAATGTGTGAGAAAATATGTACGAATCAAAATGAGTAAGTGGTTAATAAGTGTTTTTTTTTTTTTAAGGCTACAGAGATGTTTAGTCCCAATCCCATACGTTCTCTTCGCATTGTGCGTGTATAAATCATCTTACTTCCATTATTAAACATAGGAGTGAATTCTACTAGTGTTTCTTTTTTAATGATTTGATTTAACCAAATGTTTAGATCACGATCATTAATTTGGCTTTTAACACATTAACACATTTCTTCCTTGAAGTTGATACCGTAGTTCATCACTATCCTTAAAAGTTGTAATAATGCATTTTACAGTTTTTGGATCTGTACATGATTGTTTAAGAGGATCTGCATGTTTGTGAAGCTACTCACTTCATCACTTAGGGTTAAATAACTTGTTGCCAGCTGAACCATATTAATCACTGCAGTAATTATCCAATGGAAGGTGATTTGTTTTTGCCAAACAGTGTACATTTGATGCAGTTACCCTCAAGTTTTACTTGTTTATATAGTTGGTCGATGTCTCAGAACAAGGTGTCTTTATGCACCAGTGCTTTTAATAGCCTCATTTGACCAGTATTGACCAGTGTTTCTAGACAGTGCTCTGTCCTATATGTCAAAGTGAAGCTCTTGATTATTAATCAGAAGGCAGAGCTAAGAGTGCTGCTTGAGAAGTCCTTCACAATCTCTCTTCAGCCCAGAATAAATCTGTAATGTCATACACACACTTTCAATTGTGCATACAGCCCCCAGAGTTTATCCTAGTTCAGTGTTCTCATGGCAGCTTCGAATTTTTATTCCAAAAAGGTGCTTTTTTTTTTAAATCATCAACTCAAAATAATTTACATAATCAAACTGATTTTACTCCTTGCTTCTTTTCTGTTCACAGGTCCTGCAGAGGCTGCGAAAGATGTGTAAGTGTCTAAGTGGGTGTCCCCATGACACCCACACTATGTCCTACTGTACAAACACACAGACGCACATATGCATGCATGTGCAATTGCACACTATACCCCTGAGAAAGCCACACACATTCAGGAAATCTCTGTGGGTATTAGGACATTTAGCAAAGCCAACTCCTGAGAGAGATTCAATCTCAGCCTGCACCAGCATGTATTTGCCCCAGCGGTAAACGTGGCGCTGACTGTATGTGTTCCACTGTGGCTCCTGTGGACCCTGAGTACACCCTGGACAATCTACACTAATTACTGCAGCCTTCAGCACATCGGCAGTACAATTTAATCTGTGTGTGTATGTGTGTGTGTGTGTGAGAGAGAGAGAGAGAAAGAGAGAGAGAGAGAGAGAGAGGGAGAGCAATCCTTCTTCATCAAATTCAGTAAAACTATTGATTTAAGATTGCTTTAAGTAGCATGACTTATATCATTAATTAACAAACAAATTATGATTATATATATATGAAATTTTTATTGGTCACATACACATGCCACACACAATATGATATGCAGTGAAATGCTTATACAACTGTTTGTGACCTTGAAAAGGAAAAAGGAAGTAAGGAAGGAATAAAAAATAGAAAATATCAAATCTACAATTTTGTTACAATAAAATAAAATAGAATAAAATTAAATAAACTTTATAGCATTTATTATGTTTGGGGGGTTTTTTTGTTTAAAAAAGGGGTCATTTACATAACACTGCACATTGCTTTATTTACTGGCATACAAATCTTTTTGTGACATTTACTGTTTTGTTTAAAAAAATATTTGAGTATAACAAATGTTTTTGCACACTCAGTAATGCTAAAGTTTTTTTTTTTTTTTTTAAATCACAGAATATATCTAAGCTGTCACATCATTTATTAATATGCTTAGGTGCTATCTTATTAGAGATACAAATGTAGGATGTAATGCATTTGAATTTCTGTGCATATATGCTGAGTTAGAAATGCCTGTGAAAATAGAATATGCTTCACAATCAAAACAGAACAGCATTAATATCTGTTTGATATTAAAATTAAATTAACACCAATGCACAACTTTCTCTCAGAGAGAGTCATGTCTTGTAGCTATGATTTCAACATATAGCACTTTTTCATATAGATAGATAGATACATGAATATATGGATGGCGATGATAAAAATCTAACCCAGGCTTGTCTTATGTAACAGGACAGAAGATCCGTCACAAGATGACGAGAAAAGAAGGTCAGTGAAATGAAGCGACAAAAGCACGTCTTTTACACCATTAACCTAAGACTGTGTGTGTGATGTGGCATGTCATTTCCTGTAGGAACTATGGTGGGGTGTATGTGGGACTTCCAACAGAAATGAACACAGTGGCGGCCAGTCAGTCAAAGTCCACACGGAAAGGTAAGGCTTTCTGAGAGCAGCTTGCATCATTATTCAGTGCTAAAAATGTGTTGCATCAAACTGCAGTGTTGTGCAAGTGTCAGAGCTTGAATACTTTTTCTCAGCACTCTCAGTGGGAATGGAAGAAAATGGGAGCTGTGTGTCATTACCACTCGATTATACATCAATCATGAGGAAAGTGGTCGTCGATGGCTGTGTGATGTCTTGATTGTTAGAGTGGTGATCTCATACATGAATTGAAATTTAAAACACTTTAGGTGTAGTTAACTTTTTTTCTTGACTGAAGGACAAGTCTGAAGTAGATTTGCATTCAAATGCAAATTATTATAGAGCTTCTTTTAAGAAAATAAAGAAATAGAAGTGCCTTCTACTTTCTACCCGTATAACACATTCGAACAACCAGGACTTTTTTTTTTTTTTTTTTTACATTAAAGTCATATTCATCACTACGGATGAGCGATATGACAAAAATGTTAAATAAATTCACTGCATTTGTATGATACACAATATGTTTCAGGATATAGAGAAATGTTTGCCAACAAACTGCCAGCAAAACAGTTGTGCTGAATATAAAAACGATGATCAATATTTTATTTAATACCTAAAATATAAAGGGATGTTTTTTTTCTTTTAGATTATTCTATTCAGGCCATAATTTCCACACCTAGAGACAGTTCATTTAAGGCTCTTTTTATTTCAGAAATATATAACAACATAAATTTGGCGCAGTGGTGGCTTAGACGATTGAGGCTCTGGGTTACTGATTGAAGGGTCAGAGATTTGAGCCCCACCATGGCCCAGGTACCAGTTTTAACTGATCAAGGCCCCAACCAGGCCACTGAGATTCAGTGCTGGTCCTAAACTCGGAGGAACTGGGTGGGTTGCGACACCAAGTAGTATTAGCGTGTAATAATTACTGTTGTAAATACTACAGTTTACTTAATAGCAATACTACTAAAAAGTAAATACTAGTAAATGTTTGTTACAGCATTCATTAAGTACTATAGTAGCGATTACAGTTTACTTCAGGTTGTAGTCAATCACTAGAGTAAATACTTCAGTTTATTACAGCATGTACATTAGTAATTATTATAGAAAATACCACAGTTTACTACAGCATATAGTAATTGCTATAGAAAAGTTTATGTTTAGTACAGCATTTACTAATTACTATAAAATACTAGTTTGTTACAACATATAATTACTATAGCACATATTAGAGTTTATTACAGAATTTACTAATTACTATAGTACATATTACAGTTTGTTACTGCATCTAGTCAATTACTATAGTAAACCATACAGTTTGTTACAACATATAATTTACTGTACTGATTACTACAGTTTCTTACAGCTTGTAGTAATCACTAAAGTAAGTATTACAGTTTACTAAACTTGTAGTCAGTACTACAGTGTGTTACAACAATCAGTAATAACTATAGTAAATATGTAATTATTATATTAAATTAGTAATTATTAGTACAAATTAGTAAGTATTATAGTAAATTAGTAAGTTACAGCATGTACTAAATATGACAGTAAATAGAGTACTACAGCTTACTATAGTAAATCTTACAGTTTGCTACAGCATAAAATAATTACTATAAAAATACCTCAGTTGTTACAGCATGTAGTAATTCCTGCAGTAAATATTACAGTTTGCTATAATGTGTAATAATTATTATAGTAAATACTACAGTTTACTGCACCGTCTAGTAATTATAATATTTCTTCCTATATATAATTTTGCAAATGTTGGAGATGTATTTTGCATTCAATCAACATTGAATCTGCGGCTTCCAGTTGGTTTGCAATTACTTGCAAAAAGACAACAACAATACAAAACATAAAAAAAGTAATGTTATAAAAATAAAAAACACTTTACCACATAATTTATCATGATATCAATATTATACCTTCATACCATCCAGCAGTGTATTCATCACTAATCATGAAGTGTCAGTGCTCTTATTGCTGAATGTAGAGCTGAAATGCAAAGCTACTTATCTTCCATATTTTAACACATTGTGATTAAAAGGACTTCAGTGGAAAGTGAATAATTGAGCCGTGTTCCTATGCTTGTGATGAAGAGCATGAAATAAAGCAAGGTACACGGCACAATAGGCAAACACGTGTCTCCTGGTACACTAACAAGAACTGGACAGCAAAAAATGGTGCAGAGTAAATAAAAGGATGAAAGGCAGATATTGTATGTGACACACACACACACACACACACACACACACACACA
>JAQMYL010000012.1:25222200-25235354 GCA_030014365.1 Clarias pachynema
GATACATTAGGATAACGAGGGTAAAAAATCCCCTCCCAGACTGTCCTTCGGAAAGGGCAGTGTGCGATCAGGGGTACCTGTAGGTCTTGTAGGTCTTGTAGCAAACAGTTCTACACTGTACTTAGTGTGCTTCCAATTAAGGACAAAAGTAGTGAGGCACTCCCTCGCGACATGTGGTTCCACTTAGAGCAGGTGAAACAATGTAGGAAAATATATCCGTCATTGGTTGCATTCCAGAGGTCAGGAAAGATTGGCATTAAATCATTTAGTGAACTGAAAGAGAAGGCAAGAGAAATGTAGTTTATTTTTTTTATTTTTTTTATCATTGAATAAATACCCAGTGAAAATGAAATGGTTAAAAATTCAAGAATTCAAGATTTATTTTACTCTTTTATAATTTTTTTATTTAATAAAACGTAAGAGAAAAAGAGAATTAGATTTTAACTAAAAATCTCTGAATACATACAGCATTAGTGAGATCAGGTACTGATATTGGGTGAGGTTTCCATCTTGGTGTTCCACATCATCTCTAAGGTGTTCAGTGGGGTTCACAGCTCTGTCAAATTAATGTTCTCATGTCATGTTTTTGAAATGGTTTAGCCTATATGACATTTTATACACCTCTGTGCTTCCAAGTTTATGGTAACAGTTTAGAGGAGGACACGTATTGTTGTGATGTCCAGGTCTAACAAAAGTCTACCACTTTTTAACAGGGTCATTATAATGCTGAAAAGGGACGTATTGAGGGGATTTTTATTGGTCTTAGTAGTTAAGTAGTCAATTCAAGTAGGCTTTTATTGTCATTACAACTATATGCAGTTCAATACACAGTGAGCAAAAGGGCATTCCTCCAGGACCAAGGGGCTACATAAAGTACATGTAACATAAATTAACAGAAACTAACTAGCTAACTAGAACACCTGATTAGCTGACTATCTAAGACAAACCAAAGTGACACCATAAATTATCAAAAACTATTCTAAAGTATTGTACACAAGACATTACTATACAAAAATAAAAAGAGATGTAAATGAATGATAAAAACAAAACAAAATCAGATTTTTCCCGACTTTGTGGAAACACTGCATACACACAGTACAAGACAATATTAAGTGCCTGTGCAACTGTGCAAAAACTAACAGCAGCATGACATCATGACACAATAAACGTTTATATACTGTGATAGTGGATTGAGGTAGTGCAAATTAATGACATGATAGGTAAAAAACAGTAAACATTCTTGTAAGTAGCAGCAGAGACGAGAAAGAGTCCTTGTGCAATCTGTAAGTTGACATCATCTGGTTTTTACAGAAAGGAAATTCTCTAAATTTCACCAATTCTAGTCAGTGAGTGAATATGAATGAGTACAGGAATGCAAAATGTCCGCCTCCAGATTGTTGGTCAGTAATATATACAAAGTATGTATATAGTGTATCCACAAAGTCGGGAAACAATCAGATTTTTTGTTTTTATCATTCATCTACATCTCTTTTTACTTTCAGTTTTTCATTACAGGTGAAAAAATGGCGCTAACATTCAACATTTACAATTCATTACATTAAGGCATTTGGCAAACACTCTTATCCTCAGCGACTAACAAAAGTACTTTGAAGTTTCCATCATTGGATAGATCCTTAAACCGGGTTACTAGATTACTACAGTAACTAAGAACCATCAGTCAAACACTGTTGGGACGTTTTTGGGGTTCTTTCAACAAAATTGTATAGATACTGCTTCATGGTAATCTTATCGGTTCCTGACATTTTGAACAATCTATAATACATTGCTTGCATTTCATTTTTGTTAGTTTGTTTTCATGCTCACTCACTAACTGATTTAGGAGGATTCCTGTTTCACTTCAGTCCTGGGAATCTCCTGTGTCAGGCTGTCCAGGTGTTTCTCTTTGAAACATCTTAGGAAATATCGCATTTATTTTGGGATTAGTGAGGAAAGGGAGTGGTAATTTAACCCTGGGTTCTGCATTTGCCTCCGTTTTAAAACTTTTAGTGGTTATTCACAATCCTGGATAGCAGCTAATTCTGCACATATGTGGCATAACTTACCTGATGAATGGGAAAGAGAAGGAGAGAAAGGGAATTGTCTGGACCTCTTGCTGCTGTTAATAATTCCTACTGCTGAACTGAATGGTGCTGGGTTTATAACCAGCATAAGAGCTTACTGCAGTAAATCAATTAACAGCTATTCATCATGATGGAGCACATGCGTAGACTCCAAACACAGCTCTGGATAATCCACAATGCAGATGATCCCCACATTTTTGGCTAAACTTGCAATGGCTATTTACTAACTTTTCCTGTATCCACATAAAGTGCTGACCTAAGATCATAAATGATTTGCCCAAGAATCTAAATGATGTTGACTGCAATGGTGATTAACACGCCGTTAACACATTTATAGCAACTAACTTTTTTTTAATACACTCCAAATAGCATAATGAGAATAACAAAGGTAATCTAGAGTCAGATAGCAGGTCATGCTGCTGAAAACATGTCTTATCTCCTTATAAAATTTAATAAAAATAAAGCCACCATTCCTTATTTTACATATCCTTATATATTTATAACATTCTGTGGCACTCTTCAGGTTTTCATGCTCAGGTAAAAGCAACAAATTAAAGTTAACGTTAATTTGTTCTGCAGTCTGTTTTCTCTTTAAGTTAATGAACCTGAGGAATGTGTTTCTTTCCCTTTAGAGGATTTTGAGTTCATTCTTACTGGTCATTTGAAACTGGCTGAATTCCTTCGTTTTCATTTCACTGGTGAAGGATAGAAGGTAAAGAACGATTGTAGGAACGAGTTTTCCAAAATGTGTTTTTTTAAGCTAAATAGCTGGGCACTTTGATTTCTGATTGGACTTAATATCAGGAAACAGGACATTACAGGCCATTAGGCTCGGATTGCACGACTGATTATTCCTATGAGCAGGGTATGTAATTAAACAGCTGTCTTTTCCCTCCCTCTATCTAAATGCCATCACCTTATTGGCTGAAAGGTAGAGGGGAAGTCGTTCGGGTTGGAAGTGGTTTATATAAAATATGTGTCTGGGCATATACTGTATGTCATTTAACATACAGTATACTCACTGGTCACTTTAATATGTACACCTATTTAACTGCTTTTTAATGCAAATATCTAACCATTTAATCACATGGCAGCAACTCAATGCATTTTGACATGTAGAGATGGTCAAGGCATTCTGCTGAAGTTCAAACCAAGCATCAGAATGCAGAAAAAAGATGATTTAAGTGACTTTGAACGTGGCATGGTTGTTGGTGCCAGACGGGCTGGTCTGAGTTTTTCTGAAACTGCTGATCTACTGGGATTTCTACACACATCCATCTCTCAGGTTTATAGAGAATGGTCAAAAAAAGAGAAAATATCCAGTTAGGGCAGCTCTCTGGATGAAAATACGTTGTTGATGCCAGAGGCCAGAGGAGAATGGCCAGACTGGTCTGGGCTTATAGAAAGGCAAAAGTAACGCACATACTGTAAATCATATTACCACCAAGGTATGCCAAAGAGCATCTCTAAACACGTCAATCCTTGCGATGATGGGCAGCAGCAGAAGACCACACATTTCCAATCCTGTCAGAAGGGTGGAAAAATGTTGCCTGGTCTGATGGGTCTCAATTTCTGCTGCAACATTTTGATGGTAGGGTAAGAATGTGGTGTAAACATCATAAAACCATCGATCCAACAGTCAACACACTTCGGCCCCTTAGTACCAATTAAGCTCAGTACCTGAGTATTGTTGCAGACCATGTTTATCCCTTTATGTCCACAGGATAACGCGCCATAGACACAAAACTAACGTCATCTAAAACTGGTTTCTTGAATATGGCAATGAGTTCACTGTACTTAAATGGCCTCCACAGTCATCAGATCTCAATCCGGTACAGCACGTTTGGGATGCGGTGGAACGGGAGATTCACATCATGGACGTGCAGCTGACAAATCTGCAGCACCTGCATCATAATATCATGTCAATGTGGACCAAAATGTACAGTATAAAAATCAGGGTTACAGAATGAAGTGGATGGTGAGCGTAAATGTATATATAATTAAATCTTACTTCTATAGGGATTTTTTTAATTGACCTTTTCACAAAGCAGCTTTATAGAAATACTGTACATACATTTCCAATATAAATGTAAAATGTACACATTTATCCCTAATGAGCAAGCCAGAGGTGATGGTGGCGTGGAAAAAACCCTGAGAAAAAACCTTGAGCACAACCACAAGAGAACTATATCTGGGTGACTCCAGATTATTCAATATATTTCATAAACATGTACTATATACTCAAACTGTGCAATTGTGTAAACAGGAACTATGCACATCTGAGTCATTTCTGGATTCATTATTTTATATAATAGTTCTATAACTGGAGTTCTATTTTTTTTTTTAAGTTGTCAACTGCTTAATGATGTGAAGATTGATTATAAAACTGTTTGTAGCAGTTGGTTGCCGCACAGCTTAAGTGCAGATGTAGATTTTAATAACATAAACATACCCTAACGCCAAATGGTACAGATCGAACGCAAGACTAAGATTACAGTAAGTAAACTCAAGAGCTTAAATAGCACAACTGATCAAAGTGAACACAAAACACCTGTGAACCAAAAACTAAGAAGCATCAGACAGTGAGAAATACTTTTTTCTTTTTTTTTAAGTCCCTGAACACACACAAAAAATGCCCAACAACATATAGCACCATGTCCGACACACAGAGCCTTTCAGGTGAAATTCCTGACAAATCCCCCCTAAGCAACTAGAGTGTGTCCAGGACTCCCACCTCAAAAAGTCCATAAACAAATAACCAGCATCTCTTGAAGTTGATTTGCGCTACAGGGACTTTAAGCAGAGCATGGCATATATCAGGCAAAACAGGGCATGGTGCAGGACATAGTTCTAGTATAGCCTGGCATGGTGCAGGACATGACATACCAGAGTTTGCATGGATAAACGTCTTTGTTCTCTTGAAGTGATTCAGGCAGACACAAACAGGGCTCAGACATAACAGTCTAAGGGCCTTATCACATGAAGTTCCCACTGTGAACAATGTGAAACTATTGTAAAATGGAGAAATGTGCATTTATCAAGCTCATACTACTTCCTGGCCACTTTCCTGTCAGGTTTTAATGTTTATCATGTTATCACAAATTTCCCATCACACACACACACAATCATGTGCTTAACAAATCCAATGAAATCGAACTGAGTTATTACTATGTCTGATCAGATCACACCTCGCTCTTACCAGGCACTCATTACAGTACACTCTTACTACATGTTATTGCACCCAGCTGGTTTTCTAAATACCACTACACGTGCAGTGCTTCTCATCAAATGGTGGTGCGAAGAAAAAGATCCATAATTTATATGAAATTCTCTGACCATGACATTGACACGCTGCTATAACCTGCTGTATGCCGTTAGCATAAACATGGTGAGCACCAAAAGAACATCACATGAATTTAATGTGGTCTTGTACAATGGGGCCATGCACCTACAGTACCATAGTCATAGCACAAGCCTGAAGAGGTCGTTGTGAGAACTCCATTGACATTGTAACAACGCAGTGGCACTGCAGTAAAAACTCAGTCAGAACGCTGTCCCGTCTGTGCCTTGCTTGCAGTATGTTAATGAAATCCCTATGAGGTTTTAGTTACGCAATTAACTGGTCAACGCTGTTGTTAATATATGTGTATTATCACCACATATGGCCCATCTTCACCAGTTTTTTTAACATGTCTAAAAAAAAAAAAAAGCTGGAGAAAATTACGTCCTTGGCAGTTTCTAATGCGCTTTTGACAAGTTGTAAAAGCTCTTACTGTATTCACTCAAAATCTTTGCAGATGTAGTGTTAATGAATGAAGAGATTCACTTTTAAGTCTGGTTCCTCTCAAGGTTTCTTACTCATGTCTGCACAGGAAGCTGTCTCTCACCACTATCACCTCTGGATTGCTCATAAGTAAGTTAAATCTGGCATGCAGCTTTCTTGCTAAAATTGCTTGAAAATTAGACCGAAGTAAATTAAGTCAGGGTTTTAAAACAACTAATTGTTATCCAGTTCGGAAACTGTGTTCGAATCCTGTTGCTGGCAATGTTTTCATGTTTGTTTTATTACACAGAGCACTTTTAATTTTCATTTATTTTTTTTAATTACAGCAAAACACCAAGATACACCACCCAGCTGGAACACATAGGCTAATCTAACGTAATTAAGAGCATTTTAATCAATTCTAATCTGCTTTAGAATGCTAAGAATGCTTTATATATTTATATTTACGTTCTTGCATAATGGTGAAATGGCCTGACATAGAAACTGGTTCATATCAGATTTTCAGTGAAAAAGCCAAATAAAGAGCTAACAAGTTATATCTTGCTCTAAGAGTAGACTATCACTATTTAGATCTAAACACTGTTTTGGTTGCAGGATGTGCAGACAGTTAAGCTCAGTCATATATCACACTGTGCCACTGCAGGCACTGAATTTGTAGGAAGTGTTTATTAATGCCTGACATTTTGTAGGGGCCCCACATGTTCTCCGTCTAGTTAATGAGGTGAATGTGAACATGACTGCCTTTGATTATATCAGTTTCTAGCTTTCCAATGTTGCACTTTTGGAACCATTTAAAGACCCTCCAAGCCAATAGATATTACATGGTTTAATTTAAACTTTACCAGTTCCACAAGTAAACACACCTCATTAACCTTGTTTGCTTTTAGCTATTTAGAAATGCTGTTTATATGAATTATGCTATATGTAACCTTTGTAAATAACTGCTAGTTCTCGTCTAGAATTTATGCATTTGGTAATGGGCCAACAACTTTTAAGTACTGGGGATTAAATAAGTGACAGAAACACATTTTTCTTATGTTAAAGATTTATGTTAAAGAAAAAGTGTTTCCTGGCTCAGTTGGTTTTATGTAAACTGCGCTAAGGAAGCACTTTTGTGAATAAACAGACAAAAATCCTTTTGTGTGGGTTCGGAGCAAATGATACTTAAAAAACCCATTGAACTCGGTGATTAATATGTTTTCTTATTTCGTTTTGTCAAAGATATTCTTAAAAATCACAATGAACATGTCCAAGTACGATTTACAAGAGAACCAGATCCCTTGCAGCCATGAGTGATTCATGAATTCGGCCCCATTAGGACTCATGCTGCAACAAAATGAGCTAAATAACAACCAAGCCCTTCGTCTACTGTTTCTAATTTCAGATTTTTTTTTTCGCTCTCATGTCCAGTGCATTAAATCCACACAACGATAGAATTTATAAACACCAAACCTTCATTCTGAAAATGGATGTTTTTCCATTCATCCCAAACATGTAACTTTTAACTTTATATACTGTAATCAGGACAAAAAATACATGGTGATTCACTCGAAAGAGGCCCAGAATATTCTGTAATAACTCTTGATAGGATGAAGCAATCTGAACAAAACAATGTACAATGTGCTCCTCAGTATATGGAGCGTCAAATACGATAAGGCCGGCAACATACAGCCATTGCACTGTTTAATGCCATACCCCTATATTCAGTCACACAATTTCTCATCAGCACAGTGGTGCACAGTAATAATCAGTGCGACTTCATAGTGCGAATCTATTGGGTCACCAATTCAAAGTAAAGTCAGAGTGAATTTAGGAAGAAATACTGTGTTTCTGATGTACTCTCAAAGAGTGTTTCTTCAGAGGAGGGCACAACAACTGGAAACGACGAGAATATGGAGTGCTGTATTACCGAATTATTACAGAATATCCGGGGCCTCTTTCGAGTGAATCACCCTGTAGAATTACATAAGAGCATTATTGTCATGTCTTATTCTACTACAGCAATGGTCTTATATTTAATGTGTAAGATTACAAATTACACAACCCTTGTCATAAGCAACAAAAAAAAAAGAGGAAAATAAAGAGGGGTCATCCTTGTGTGCTCATATTGTAATATATTGCATTAGAAGAACAATAAAAACATTGTTTAGAAATTGCAGTGGACGATAATTGAATAAGCAGGTGCTCACCACCAGAGGATCAGGCGTATGTTATACACTGTATATCCTTATATTCTACGTGTTAGCATTCCCATGATGGGAGTAAATATTCAAAGCAAAAAGCTATACAGACTTTTTCGGCCTTGTTTTTAGACAAAATGCTGATATTGATCTATTGTCCAGTCTGGTGCAGTGCGAGAACTGAGATTGAGAAAAAAACTGATGGAGGATCACATTGCACATCTTCCTCATATTATGGATGGGAAATCATCCATACCAGTCGTGAAAAAACAGCAGACTTGATAGAATGATGTTTTTGACTACAGTATATACAGTATGTCTGTTGCCTGCAGCATTGGAAGCCTTGGAAGTGTCCAGTTCCACAAAAGAGTTGATTTTGTTTAAATGCACACACCTCGGCAGACACATTGTGAATCAAAAATAAGTCTCCAATTCACCTTGACATTTAATGGTATGGGAGATACTATAGATTTAAAGTGAAATGCAGTCTCTTCATCCATTTACCATGAAATAGATAGTATAGGAGTATATTCAACCTCAAGAACAAACAGAAAATGATTACTTTCTTTAGAAGCGAACGTCAGAGGTGGGTGTCTTAAGGGCAAGGCCTGTTGCTTCTCTAGAGACTGCACTTTATTTTGGCATCTTGACTAATGCTGCTGATGGCTTTGGCTCTGCACTCTGCAATTGTGGGGTGTGGAATGAATATGCATAAGCCAGCATCTCCAGACAAGAGCAGGATCTGGGCATGGACTGGGCATGTCTGTGGCTAGACTTAAAATA
Organism: Clarias pachynema; assembly: GCA_030014365.1. Classification (NCBI taxonomy): domain Eukaryota; kingdom Metazoa; phylum Chordata; class Actinopteri; order Siluriformes; family Clariidae; genus Clarias; species Clarias pachynema. Next base: position 25,231,029 of record JAQMYL010000012.1, read on the forward strand.
GTCTGCGGTGACGCTGGTATTCCATAACTATGACCTGGACATGGATGAAACTGAAATGATATCCTGCCACTCTTGGCAAGTATCTGACATCAGAGGAAGACTAGCCCATTTTCTCTCAGAGCACAGGAGCTTGACTTCCTGCTAAACAGCAGCACAATAATCATGAAGATGTTATCATTTACATGTCTGGCAGACACTCATTTACTAACTCAATCACTTTCGGTAACCGTTTTATCCTCATCGTGGTTGTGGCGGATTCATAGCCACACTGGGACCTCTGGGTGTGAGGTGGAAATAGTACTGTATGTTGTTGGAGAAAACGTGGCATCATACTTACTGTATAGTGAACAGCAATAACTAAGCATTAAATTTCAGTGAAAGTTAATGAACCACTGGCACAACAGTGGTTCACTAACACTGTGTCTTCACTGCTCTGTAGCTTTCTGGCAAAGCAAGCCATTACACAAATCAACCTTTGGGAATGCACATATTTTCAGCATCCTCCCAATGATTCCTTATAGCACCTTGCTTTATGTGTTGAATTATGCAAGATGCCACTTTAGCATACAGGTGTTCTACAGTATATATTTCACTACTCCTTTATTCAGTAAGAAAATGATGTGCAGGGATGCAAACAGGAAGCTTGCCATGGGTTTGGCTGAGAATTTCATGTTTTTTTTCCCATTCTGTTTGAAGGAATCATGTATTGGAGTTCAGAAATGTGTGCTATACTGGTGCTGTATAATGAGGTCTGGGTTTACTAAGGTTTTTTAAAAATCTTACTTTTAGACATGGCTATGATTACATTTTATTAAAGAGGAGGAAAGAAGAAGGTGGAACATGCCTGGTAGGTGAGGGAGGAAAATGCAATGCTATAAACATCTTCTTTCATGTGTGATTGTGATGATGTTGCCTCCACCTTAGCCCATAGCTGTGCAGTTTTAGTTGCATGTCTATGCTTGTATTGATGTCCACATATCCTGGTATCAACTGTTTTTCTATTATGATGCGCTGTAAGTTTGGGCGTTTCTGACAGGTTTACATATGACGCTCGTTCAAGTCAAACCGGACTTTTGACCGTTGCAAAATAAAAGAACAGTTATTAGAGTATCTCAAAATTCAACAGCGCTGTACATTTTTTAATACGCGCTAATGAGTGTGCAATTGGAATCCACTTAATAAAAGTGATCTCACAGCTTCATTCTGCGCACTTCACGGTAATTCCAAATTTCAACAAATTCAAAACAAATTTCAGCGTTGTACATTTTTAAAAATGTGCTTATCAGTGTGCCATTAAATTCCACGCAACCAAAATCTAGTTTCTATATAATTCAATGCTACACTAATGCACTTACCCAGCGTTTCACTAGTGCTTGGATACCATCAAGGTAGAAAGGTTTTCATGGTACACAGGAGCCAAGATTGAGTTGAAAAAAATATATTTTATATATAAAAATATATTTTAAAAAGTTGAGTAAGATCAGGCTTCCTGCATTACTGTATGTCTGAAATGCTGGCCCCCAGGAACTCCTTTATAACCCAAACACGTGGAAATGTCTTGGAGCGAGATTAGGACTGTATAGGCATGTGGCAAAAACTCCCAGCAAAGTTCCTGTAATGTATAAGTTGTGTTCGTGAATGATTTTGTATGCAGTTCCCACATACAGGTGCATCTCTCCTGCAAGTTGGCAACAAGTTATGCGTCTAGTTTCAAGGATCAGGCATTCGACTTATTGCAATGACTGCAGTGGGCTCCGAGCAATCTCTACCAGGATCGTCATTTATATACTTACAGCTGTTTTAACCAATCAAATGTTTTTGAAAGAGTTTCATCAGGGTTTGACGCCTTCATTCTTGTCAGTCCCAGTTTGACTTGAACACCAATCATAAATATCTTTATAAGCAGGAAACAATTTAAATGTTACAGCTTAGAATATTATTAAAGTTTAGGCTCAATAATATTTTTACAGTGTGTGTGTGTGTGTGTGTGAGTGTGTGTGTGTGTGTGTGTGTGTGTGTGTGCCATTGCCAGTGACTAAGCATGACGTACTGTACAATCCACTCTCCTGTTATTATCCCTTTCACTATCTTTGTATCTCTATACGGTAACGAAGCCTTCAGCGCTGCACCTGGCCAGTTCACTCCTCCTTAGCACTCACACAGTCTGCATCTTCACTCACACCTGTTTCAGCTTCACCCATGTTCTGCTCTTTCACAGGTCACACACTTCCATGCTACATTTAGAAAGGTTGTTAATCTTCATGTTTTATAGCATCCACAGGTGAGTCAGCATGTAAGAATACTTTGAAATGGCTCACGAACACAAAATGTAATGTGCTCAAACACGTAACATGGACACATATCACGGCAGGTACCGAAAGGGTTCTAGTGCTAGTCTGGGCCTGCACCACATCCAACCTACATTTAGTGTGATCAAATCCCTGACACTAGGGTAGGTGTGAGGATAAAACTCTCTGGAATTAGCAGCGCTTTATACAGCAAGTTAACAAATCCTTCGTTGGCCTCATAACACACATTCAGATTGGTTCAGAGGATAGTCCTGCGAGATGCAGACAACATGAAAAACTGTTGACAGAACCATTGTACATTGAGCAAGGAGACCATTTAGCAGGCAACATATCTATGCAAGCTGGATTAAGACATTACATGTAATTATTTTAACAAAACCAATACATGGTTTTCATTTATTAACCTTCTACAACGCTTATCCTGTTTACCGGGTCGCAAGGGGCCTTAGGATACCAAGGGGTCTACCCCAGGATACTTAGGTGATAATCTATCACTGGGCTCACACACAAGGGAATTTAAGAACACCAGTTAAACTAATCTCCATGTCTTTGGACTCTGGAGTACCCAGAGGAAATCCACTAAGCACGGGGAGAACATGCAAACTCCATGCGCACAGACCTGAGGCAGGAATCAAAACCTCAACCCTAGAGTTGCAAGGCCACAGCGCTAACCACTACACCACCATGCCACCTGCCCAATATGTGTCATGTTTAACTAATATGCTTGTTTGTTGTACTTGCAGCAGTTCATTCCTATTTGGAACATCAAAATTAAATGCTGTTATTTAGCATAAGTGCTTGAACAATTAAAACTGGCAGCAGCTTATGACCATGGATCGTAGAAAGGTAGGACATAAATAACAACATAATATGTGGTGTTATGGTGTACAACAGAAAGTACTGTACATTGTCTGAATTTGCACATTGCCTTTGTTTGTGGAAATGTGTTTAAATTTTGCTTTAATCTATGGTGAGAAACACGAAATTGGCAACCATTTTATTAAATGTCTCATCTGCTGATCTTCCCCACGTAGGGAGCACCATGAATCCTGCCCAAATGTGCATCTATTAGGACTCATTTTAAGAACTATGGTGCAGTATGGTGCAGGGGGCGTGGAGCCTATAGGGCATGAGGCGGGGAACACCATGGACAGGGCGCCAATCCATTGCAGGCACACACACATACACTCACACACATATTCAAACACTACAGGCAATTTGGGAACACTAATTAGCCGAAATCTGCATGTCTTTGGACTGTGGGAAGAAATCCGCCAAGCACAGGTAGAGTATGCAAACTTCATGCAGACAGACCCAAGGTGGGAATCAAACCTGGACCCTGAATGTGCAAGGTGACCATCATCCATAAAGACAAATAAATGAAGTGTCAGTTAAATCACTGGCCATTCAAATATTATTCAAAAAAAGTGTAATATTTCAAACCAGTATAAAAGTCTAACATTATTTGAAATCATACAGTGTATGTCTGAGATGTGAATTTCCTTTTCCCATGTATAGCTTCTGAACTTTGACACAAGCAGGAATGAATCTTTGTTGTGGTGTCAATTTAAAAACAACAAGAAAACAGTAATCCCCCCTTCCCCCTCCTCCCTATAAAGATCTCACAGAAAATCCTCTTGATTCAGTTCTGTCATAGAGTACAGTAATGCAGCAGACTCCCACTCCTTTTTTATTCATTAGAAAAACATCACCTCTGGGCTCTTGTTGCTTTCATTCGATTGCTTGTCTTAAGTGTTTTATGTTCTGCTTCTGCCGAGACAAAGGTGACTCTAAGTATGAGAGGTGAAATGCTAGCGGTACATTCATTGAGAGAAAATTTCATCCCCTAGGCTGTTTTCTTGGGGCCCCTGTAACGTACCATATGTGCGCCCTTTTAGAAAGTAGGTCAAAAAGTAGTATAAAAACTTGCACAGTGTTTCCTGATTTTGTGTGTGTGTGTGTGTGTGTGTGTGTGTGTGTGTGTGTGTGTGTGTGTGTGTGTGTGTGTGTGTGTGTG
>JAQMYL010000012.1:25235454-25246255 GCA_030014365.1 Clarias pachynema
TGTGTGTGTGTGTGTGTGTGTGTGTGTGTGTGTGTGTGTGTGTGTGTGTGTGTGTGTGCGTGCATGTGTGTGTGTGTTCATGCTTCACCCCTGAGAGAGTTAGACCTGATATTGGGGAAAAGCAGTTTAGAGCCTGTCAGCAGGTCAGGAATGCACTGATGCAGACCCGACAGGATCAGATGCCTCAAAGCAGAGAGGAATTAAAACAAAAATGGAGGGAATGAAAGGGGGAGAAAATTGAATGAGCGGGGGGGATGATAGAAAACAGAGCATTCCTCTTTAATGAAGTCAAGCAGCAGCAACAGATCTGAGCGAGTCAATCCGAGTGCTTCCAAAGCACCTTGAACATGATAAAGACAGACCAGCATGGACCAGCTCTTATTTATGGAACTGCCTACCCCTTATACCCCCCTCACCTCCCCTTCATTTTCTTTCTCTCCCACCAGGATCTAGTGAAAGAGAAATAAGGACTGGTTTGAATTACTGTCAAAGCATTAGAACATATGGCCAAGTTCTGGAGCCCTCAAATAAACCTAATTTTAGCCGAAAACCTTTCCGGGGTAGTGGCGAGAGGCTTTGTCTCTACATTCCTCCTTGTACTGAAAACAGGTAGTACCGTCACGTTTCAGTGCACTGTGTTTATATACAGGGAAACCTCTTCCCTCTTTATTATAAAGCCGTGAGTCTGGCGTAGCATGGTCCTGGTGTTACCTTGTCTTGTATTTTTGGTGTTTTCCCTGCACAATAACACATAGCAGATCTTTACTCTGTCAACTTGGGAGTGCTAAAGTAAGAAAAATGTAAACCATGTGCAAAATAGGAATACCCCAGGACTGAGCCAGGGGACCCATGGTTTGTCTTGAAATCACTTAATTGTGGATTAAAAGAAACATTTAAGGAAAAATATATTTTACTTGCTTTAATTCTGGACTGCCAAATCAAAATTCTTGCCAAGTATTAATAGCAAAGTGGCTTTCTAGTCATGATTTCATCCTCATTGCCATCCGCCTTATTAGGGAGTTCAGGAACTGAATCGAAGATGCTTGTCATTAGTTTTTTGTTATTTTTGTTATTACTGTCAGTATCTGTACACCATGAGGTTTCATCAAGGGGTTAACCATAGTTAATTCATTCATTCATCTTCAGGGTGGGCGAAAATGAACTAGGCAATATTAGTATGATCAATGAATGGGATAACATTGGCGACCTTATTTTCATGCAGGATGGTGCACCAACCCATTTTGCTCTTACTGTGCGTGCCTGGTTAGACCAGCATTTTCCAGGACTTTGGCTGGGACGACAAGAACCTCATGAATGGCATCCAAGAAGTCCAGATCTCACTCCATATGATTTTTTCCTGTGGGGCTACACAAAGAAGGAGGTGTACAGGACAAAGCCTCACACACTGGAGGACATGGAGGCACAGATTCAGGAGGTTTTCAGTAATATCCCAAACGACTTCCTTCAGAAGACAATCTGTGCATTCCATCCCCGGCCGCTTGAGGAAACTGGTTGACGGCACCCGTGCCTATGTTGAATTTTAAAGATTTGCTTTCATTTCCCTATGTAATAAAATACATGTACAATTAGTTTCACTAAATTTGTATTAGAAATATGGACTTTTTTTTGCCTATCTTTCACCCACCCTGTAAACCGTTTTTTTCTGTGTACAAGGTCGTGGTGGGTCTAGACCCTATCCAAGGAGACTTAGGGCATGAGGTGACTTATATCATGCACAGGGTGCCAACACATCACTGGCACACACACACACACACACACACACACACACACACACACACACACACACACACACACACACACACACAGATATCTTTCCTGTGAGCAACTAACTGTGTATAAAGAATATGAGGGATTGGCTAAATGCTGTGAAGTGAAGTACACACGGTGATGTCAGTACACCAAATGGTGGTCCATCTTATCATAAATAACTGATTGCCTACAATTAAATAATGTGCATATCTGTAACGTTGATTGGTAAAGAATCCTGCAGAAATGGCTTCACAGACATATAGCTCCATTACAGAACTTCACTCAGCTAAATGTGGGGGAATATCCTAGTCAGACAGTGGGCCTTACAGTAATAACCTGTCCTCAATCAGGGTCAAGCATACTGTCTTCATTCATTAGGGTGGGTTGATAAGAAGATCTGCAGTGGAGAAGCTTTTGTTTTTCGGTAGAGAACAGACAAAAAAAATGTTCTCTCCATCTCAGCTGTTTATTATTTTTAGAAATGGAGAAGGCTGAAGCGGGTAGGTAGAACTGAGGGAGGTTGAGGAGCCCCTGGAATGCATTAAAATTCTGTCACTCTGCCCTGCTAAAAACATACAAGTGCACAGTGTCTCACCGCAAAAGAGCTCTTTGTCTGTTCCCTGTTAACTTTATATTGGTATTTCTCTGCCTGGCTGAATTCAAAATCACTTTTATAAATGACACATCAGTACTTTAATTAAAAATTAATTTATTTAAAATTAAAATTCTTTGTACAGTTAAGTCTATTGCTTTTTTTAAATTTTTTTTTACATAAATAAATAAAGCATCTAAAAACTTCATTACAATATCTTGGTAAGAATTAAGGGAATCCAATTTGCGCAGAATCTGAAAATAGCCATGATACTGTATGTAGTGTAAAAAAAAAAAAAGAAGAAAGCATGTGTAGACTGAAGAGATGGGTAAGAAGTTTTCTTGACAATATCAAAGTCATCTGCTGCTCACAGTCCAAAAGAGTAAAATCGCTCTTTCCTTTGTCTATCATGGTGGCACTGAGCTTATGCATGTATAAGAAGGCAGATAGCTTTTTTCCCCTCCAAATATTTTACGCTGCTGTATGATGCAGTACAAGCAGCAGTTAGACAAGATTCAGTTGGCTGGCTTCACGTGTCTCAAAGGAAGCACACGTTAACCTTTACCCTCCCTGGTTGGTAGCTGCAATCTGATATGTGTGTATGTGTGTGTGTATGTGTGTTTGGAAATTGGCAAGTGACCAAATTTTGGGAAAGACTGGGGGCCCCTTTTCAAAAATGTATAGACATGCTTCTCAGACAGTCTACTGGTATTTTTGTGGATCTATTTTTAAGCATTAATTGTTCAATAAAATATAGTGATCAAAGCATTACATCCTTTGATCGGTTCAAATTCACACTGCAACAGGTTAAAAAAAGAAATATCGAAAGTTTGTTGAGGGTCAAAACATTTCAGTTAAAACAGGATTCATTGATTAATGTTTATAACATGCAAAAGCAGGATAACATTTCCATTTCCAAAGTGACTCACTCATAAACTTTGTTACTAGATTAAAACCTACTTTCTTCCAAACTACTGCAAAATCTTAATCACTACACTTTTGTTCTCTTATGAATTCAGAGCTTTGTGTCTTCATCTATGCCAAATGCAAATCAGTCCAGTGCAGCCACTGTATGTTCTGCAGCACTTCCACAATCCCAACCCAAAGGCTTTGATGTGGTTCTTTAGGCCGACTGGCCGGCAGTCCTTGATCAGCGATGATTGCTGGCGTCTAATTGTGCTTGTGATTTACTGTTGCTGCTCGCCTTGTGTTCACTTTTAAGCCAGACATCTTCCCCTTTAACCCACACCTGTGCTTGGGCCTTTTCAACAGCCCACAGGCCTGCTTTCAGTACTAATCACAGCTACATTCTCTTAGCATGAGTATTTTGCTAGTGCTCTCATCACTGTTGTTCAGATGAAATGATTCACGCTCGGTGTAGGCTTAGGTTTATGTGTAGGTGAAGTGAGGCATTAAATTCATGCTGGTGGGAGAACAGGGTACCAGAAAGACTGAAACATTTTATGCTTAGGTTTATATAGAATACATGAAAGCGGGTGTGTTGTATTGTCTAAAAGGCTTTGATGTTCTTTACTGTGGTGGTATCAAGTGCTAAATGCAGCAGGTGTGAAAGAGCCACTGGAACACAGTAGAAAACTGATATAGTGGAGCGGTATAATAAGTGACATTTAAATCACATGTGTCAGAGGTGTCAGTTATAAGTCATTTTTCTTTAGTCATAATGTTCTTTGCAAACCTTGTCAGCATCTTTATACCCTTTAACATGTTATTCAACAAGCTACATTATATATGACCAAAAGTAATTGGACATCAGACCATGACTTTTTAACACCCATAAGTGTTTGTTAAAAATCCGATTTCGGAGGGAAGGCATTAATATAGGGTTCTGCCATTTTCCATCTCCACTTTTATGGAAAGGTTTTCAGGGTGGTTTAGGTCTGGAGATTGGACTGGCCATGACAAGGTTTGGTCATGGCTGTGTGGCATGGAGCATCATTGTGTTGGAAAATCCAATCCTCAGAATGGACTTTCCAACACAATGTTGGGGAACATTGACAGAAGCAAATGGTCTGCCAGGATAATTGTATACAGTACATGGCTTGACTCATGTATCCTTTACAAAGACAACGATTCCAGCCTTGCTGAAGCACCTCCAGGTATCACCAATCCTCCATCACATGTCACATTTCAGTTAAGATGAGACACTGTGGCTTTTCCACTTGGTCTTGTCAGGTCTCCATCCTTCCATAAGACAACAAGGTGTTAGGCAAAACTGAAAACTGGACTAATCAGAGAAGATGTCCTTACTCCTGTTCTCTGCAGGCCAATCCATCTGGTCTTCTGCAAATGTCAGCCTGGCTCTTCTTTGCTTCTCATTGAAGAAGGACTTTTTCTCTGGCCTGACATGACTTGAGCCCCGCCTCTAGAAGTCTGTTTCGAACTGTCCTCTCTGTGCACTTCAAACCAGCTTCAATTTGTCACTGTGTTTGAAAATCATTTGATGTCGCCACAGTTGTTGAGTGACATTCAACCGAGTTTGCGGTCATCCCTGTCAGTAGAGATTCGCTTTCACCATCTGCCAGTCTGGAGCTGTGTTGTCCCCAGTGTCTGTTGCTTGACCTTGTTGTTGTGTACTGCTGTCTTTGAAATTTTAAGGATGAAAGCGATGCTCACTGTATCCCTGTGCCAGCAAAGCCAGAACTGAAAATTTTATTTTGAACTCTTATGGCATGAACAAAATTCCAATTACAATCTGAGGTAGTACAGTACTTGCACTGTTTTTGACATCCAGTTGGTCACATTGCAAGACGAGAGAGATGATCTCAGCAGTTGTTCTTGTGCTTTTCCTCATTAAATAAGATTTGTTTCAGGTAATCACCCAATCAGTACCCCATGAAACAACATGAGGTGGGCTGTGTTGGAATACAAGACCCTAAGATGGAATGGATGCTGGATACTCATAGAGATGCTGATTTAAGGACAAAAAGCCGTAGTGATCATTGAATATTTAAGTATTAGAGATGTGTGTGTGTGTGTGTGTCGATGCTATCTGAGAGAGAATAGAAAAATCAGAAGAAATTGGAGCTGGAGTCGCATTCAATTAGAGCTACAATTAGAGCAGACAGAACATGTACCTTGGCAGCGTGATTCAGTTGCTCCCGGTTGTACATAAAGGCACTAAAACCTAATGTGACCTTTGCCTAATGTTTATATCAATGCCATACACATTGACCCAGTTAAACATGATTGCAACAATCAACATTAAGCACATAAACGAGATTGCAGTTGTTAACCAGGCAAATGCTGTGATACTGAGGTCATGTTTTTCTCCTAACTATTTCCTTGTGATAAACATCTTTTTTTTTTTCAAATGATATGTGACTTTGTTTAGTTGTATCTACATCTTGATAATGTTCAGTATGAAGTTGTTCCAGTATCGTCCAAACAAAACTACTTTTGATAATTAAAAGTGAAACTTATTGTCTCGTCGTTTGTGCTGTTACACCACCTCAAAGTCATTAAAGCTAAGCAAGGATTGATTTTATAGTCTGTAATTAATAGAAACAGGCTTTGCAAAGGTGCTGAATGATAAACTTAGAAAAACACTCAGAAACAGGCATGTACTGTGTTATTGGCACATCATAAGATGAACGACAAATCTATGATGTAATAAATGACATAATTAGTCTTTAACACCTGATTATTCAAGTGTGCTTGATTTATAATGTTTTTTTTTTATTGCATTTTTCCTAAAATACCATAAATGATTTCTAGGCTTTCAAAGGAGGATTTGGAGGGACTGGTGGTGACTGGAACCACTGTCTCTGTTTTAGTCTCTGTTGAGTCACTCTTATTGATAATGTTAAATGCTCAGTAAATGCTTCTTCAATGCAATTTCTACTTATTACCGTAGTTAAATTAGATAATGGGATCAGGAGGCTAATGTGATTGTTTCAACCAGTTATTGCTAAAAAAAAAAGAAAAAAAAAAAAAGAAAGGCAGGCAGTGTAAGTCTGCAAACCATTTCAGCGCTGACAGAGCCAAATAAATGGGCTATTTCTTTAATACAGACCAGAACTGGCCCAATGCTTCAAACGGTTCAGATTCAGCAAACTAGCAGCCCTCCTTCTAAGACCTTCGAAAATAAATCCCCAGTCACTTTTAAACAAATGAAAAAGAAAAACGAGCATTCTTGGCTTGTGTGAGACAAAGCTATGTTTCTGATTGACTAAATTGATATGTAGTGACTATCTGCAGGCAAGGAGGACATTTTTAAAAGCGCAGAGAGCAAATGGATTCTATTTTTACACAAGATGAGGGTAAAAAAAAATCCTCTGTGGTAAAGGCTACCTGGTGTACGAATGTGTAAATAAATGCTAGCAGAAGTCAGGTTAAGCTATTTATGCTCACACACAATGTTCAGGTATTCAACCTAAATTGTTGATTTGTTGAGAAACTGTATTCAGTCTCTTCAGTGGTCCTTAGCCTAAAGAATTCTAGCTTTAATTATAAATCATATTTAGAAACTTTCCTCAGTAGGAAACCATTAGGTGGAGGTTCTACTGTACGTAGAACATTATAGTGCTGCATTTATCCTTTTATCACAAAGAACATAGTATGAATGGCATGCAGTTACTGTATTAATGATGTATATGCATTTGGAAACATGGGGAATTTTGTCGACATGAATCCAATGGAATCACTATTGTTAATTTTAACATGCATTTCATAATAAAATCTCATCTCCAAAGATACCAAAACTTGCTTTCTAAGTCTTGCTTCAACATTCTCTTACACAGGGACTTTTTCAGGGAAATAAATGAACAATTACTCTTACTTACTCTAATCATTAGTCATAAATTAAACTAGAACCCATCCAAGCTAAATGTAAATGCAATAAACAAGTTACAGACAACTATGGAACAACGGCTAATTCATAATATTTTTCCACAATGTTGCCTAATGCATTATATTCCAGCACCAGTAATAAATCTTGTGCCTGGTCCTGTGTAAATACCTTTTAATAAGTTTCTGCTTAAACATAATTGTACTATGTAAAAAGACATTTTTAAAAGTAAAATTTAAGTAAAAATACCTTTTTTCATTTACAGTAGGTCTATTTATTAAAAAAAATATTTCAAGATATTTTGGTTCGATTTTTCGAGAATTTTATAGTCGGATAACTCTGCGTTTTTTTTGCATAGACAAACTTAATATTGAAAGCATATTAATCAATATAAGAAATACATTTCTAGCTTGAAATGAGTAAAAACGTTTAGAAATTACCTCAGCTACATCGAAGTGCTAGTTGCTGAGTTCCTATGTGCACAACAAGTGTAAAAGTATTTACATGTGACCAAGCTAACCTCAATATTGGTTTCTGACTGAACACATGCGTACACACACACACACACACACACACACACACACACACACACACACACACACACACACACACCTATATATATAGGCACAAATCCAACTATACTGTATGTTAAGTGCTGTTTACACATGCACGGGAGCACAATCCCAAGTGCCTGTTACATTCGTCATGCATGTGTGAGTGTGTGGGCATGATGGAAATGCTATGACTCTACTGTTTGCCCTCACGCTCTCTTTGTCCTACTTGTTGTATAGCGTTTCAGAGACAATGGCAGAGAGAGTGTGTGTGCTGGGGCTGGTGAAAGAGCAGACCACCTGAGTAAACGGGAGTTGTCTGCTCAGCCCTCCACACAGATTTATGGGCTGTTTCCTCTGGGCTGAAAGGTCAGATCTGAAGCAGGCAGCCGAGACACAACTTCTCACAACATTGTGTAGGTGTGTGTGTGTGTGTGTGTGAGAGACAGTCGAACTTGTGAGTGACAGTGGTCTGATCCAGTCATAAGCTCTGGCCACATGACAGCTGTGTATCATATTTCTGAGGTGTTAAGGTCAGCTATGATATATTCATCGGGTGACAAAGTGCATACATAAACTGTGTATACACACTGCAGTTGAGCGTAATAGCACTAACACATGCTTTGTGCTCAGGGGAAAACAGAAGGTTATGTATGTAACCTTGGGTCTACAGAAGTAGAGTCGTCACCTCGTGGACTTTAGTAGCTACAGTATAAAAGCTCCCCGGTGTCACATGCATACTTTTTCCCATTCTTGTCCTGACTTGGAGGTGAGGATGCATGGCATTAAGTACATTTTGATTTTATTTATTTATTTGTTTATTTATCAAATCATGTCATCTTGTTGAGTTATTGTTGAGGGACAATCATTCTGTTTATTACTTATTACTGCTTGTGTCACGGTTGCCTGAATAGAAGCATTGTTTTGGGTTTGGCGTGAAGCAATGGCATGCCGTGAATGTTCAACAAATAATATTATATTCCTAGAAAGTCTTTAAGTCTATAACAATTTTTCAACTTTCAGGCTGGAGAGTTGTTTGTTTGGGCCAAGCCCCAGTGAAATTATGGAATTGGATGATGGACATGATCAATGGCAGAATTGTTTGGGACTTGAACTTACAAGAGCCCTGCCCCTAAGTGCAGTGTAATGACATCTATGTTATGAAAATCCAGCTGGCTAAACATCATTTTTCTCTGGCACTGCCAGCAGAATGGGCTACAAAAAGGGAAGGTAAAATCCTCCACTGCACTGCAGAAACAAATAAAAGACTCAACTAATCAGTCTCGTGGAAGCCCATGGGAGTAGGGGTTACATGGTTATTGTATTTTGGACTAGTCAACCAAGAATTAAAAAATAAACTGGTTCATCATTCTAATTATCATTCACGATCTTATTACATAGTTCAAAGCAAGCAAAAAAAATTGTTCAGGATTAGTAGCTTTAGATTTAGTAATAAATACTAAATAGTAATAAATAACAGCAAAAAATGCTACAAGAGGTGTCCTTTAACTTAAGTTAAAGGACACCTCTTATGCAAAATTCACTTTTTAGTCATTTATAGACATTGGTCTCCAATGTATGTATACAAACCAAAAAAAAAAAATGTAAAAAGGTTTCTTCTTTTTCCATTTTTGTTTTGGAAGGTTAGTCAATTACATCTTCCCCCTAATGTGACCTCATATGAGGGGAAACCCTTCCCTGGGTGGAGCATGGCTTAGAATTATTTCATTTACACAGACACAGAAATGGCACAGTTATAGGACAAGTGAAACAGAGGGAGTTTTACAGGAGCTCTTAACTCTTAACTTTTTATAGAAATGGGCAAACATGGAACCTTTAATGGCCATAAAGTACATAGAATACGAATAATTTTGCTAGCTTTAGGTTACACTGTCTGTCTACAGTTCTTTAGTTCCTGCTTTATTTTTTTTCCATCTCCCAGACCTGTCGAGTCTACAGCCCCCTTCGGTGGTTACTAGTGAATGAAATAGTCAACTTTTCTATATACTCCTTAATACAGAAATAGTCCCCAATGTACTTTCAATGACTGTGTCTCATTGTCTAAGCTGGAGGCCCTTCTAAAGTAATGCATCATTGCAACGGAACAGCAGTGAAAAGTGTGCTGCACTTAACAGTTAGTGCTTTCTAGGGAAACTGATGAATGGTGCAGTTGATTGAACATTTAATCCATCTCCAAGGGTTAAAGAGCTCTCATGCACTCTTAGAAGCATGTTAAGGCTGCTACTTGAGCAGAAAAGAGTGGGATCGATGGACATCAATAGTCTCAGTAGTGGGGTAGGCTGGTATACCCGTCCATGAACACCTGCACAGCTGAACAGTTGTACAGATGAATAATGATGCACAAAGCATATGATGGGTTGTATCCTAACATGGGACCCAGCTGCTCCTGGCCCTTAATGAAACGATGCAGGTGCAATGAGAGAAGAAAACCTGTAGGCAAGAGTCCAAGCAATGAGAGACATAGCAGTGAAGTAAGGTAGATCACTGGAATTGTTAACACATGAGAAAAGAAGTTGGCTGAAACAAAATTGCCTGATCATAGAGCCAACACTACTTTTGCATCAAGTGAAGAGCTTGGAATCTGTAGTTAGGACAAAATACACAGAATTCAAAAATGTGTCCAAACCAAGCACTCTTATCAAAAATATTGATAGCACAGTATTTTAATACCATGCTTAAAATGTTCTGTAGAATTCCTGAAGGGAAAAAAAATCAATAAATATGGTTCTGTACAATGGGTTCTATAGTTTTTATGAGTGCTGTACCAAAAGTAAATATTTTTTTATTAACCAAAATCTTGTTAGAGTAACCCTTCCTCTATACCCGTGGTTCTCAAAGTGTGGGGCGCGCCCCACTAGTGGGGAATACAGACATGACAGGTGAGGCGCAATGAACGGGAGGGAATTAGTGGAAAATAATAGAAAAGTACCTATTCTAATTCATGCTTTTCTTTATTGACAATAAAGAAAAGCATATTCCTCGAAACTAAACAATCACATGCAAAGAAATGGATCATTAATACAAGTAAATTAAAATAACATCAGAGAAAAAGTGGAACCA
>JAQMYL010000012.1:25261853-25278159 GCA_030014365.1 Clarias pachynema
CCCCCCCCCCCCCCCCCCCCCCCCCCCCCCCCCCCCCCCCCCCCCGGGACAGGAAGGGTGTGGTCTGAAATGGATTGGCACCCCATCCAGGGTGTACCTCGTCTTGTGCCCTAAATCTCTGGGATAGGCTCTAGCACCCCCGCGACCCTATATACAGGATAAAGTGGTACTGGCGATGAGTGAGAGTGTGTGAGTTAGAATATTGTTTGTGCCGGATTAAGAAACTTGTGAAAGAAAATTCTATATTTCATATTTTTTTTATGTTTGTTCATTTTATAGATAGCACAAAAGTGACTTATAATAAATAAATAAATAATTTCAGTATTTATTTTTTGTTTGTTTACTTACTGACTCTTTTTTGGACTTTTACTGTTTTTTAAGCGGCCATGCTGATCGTTCCATTGACCAAGTTCCATTGCTCCAAGAGATTCCAAGGCAAGGGAATGTACTTGTTACTAGTCAAAGTTATTAATATGTGAGACAGCCTTCTACGGCAGCTTCTGTTTCTGCATTAAAAACACAGATTTTTTTTTTTCTTCACATTACAGCTTCCTTTTCTGCCCTTGATCAAGAGGACTGGCTCTAGTTGATGCAGCTGATGTCCACCTGTATTGTCTGGAATTAACTGTAATGTCTGTTCGCTGTGGATCAACATGAAGAATGGCTGCGATTTTCAGGAAACATCATTCTTTACGGTTCTACGGGGAATGTCAGATCCTGAAGTGGAGCATTTGTTTTTTGTCCGAACATACAGAGCCAGCTATAAAGAACCTTTTTTTTTGCCTTGTGGCTTGTCTAATCTTTAGGAGCAGACAATAGATTACAAGAATCTGTTTATTATAAGCATTTTGATTAAGTAGGCTTTTATGTTTTCACAGAGAACATTAAAGTCTAGTTAGTTACTTTGGCCAAAAACAAGAGGCTAAAAGTTACTAAATCATTCTCCTACAGTAAGAGCTTCTTAAAAGCGTGAGTTGCGTTGCTGTGGCATGCCGACTGATATGCATTTACCCATTCAATGTGCAAATGTTGCTGCTGGGACCATTATCAGTCGAGTGCTAGTTTCATAAATAGAGCTCCGTTTGTTGTGATGAAAGGCATAATTGCTCATCTGAACTCACCCGAGATGACTTCCTTAACTCTCTCGCTCTCATTCTCGCAGTCTATGAGAAACATGAGTCACTCTTCAGTTATGAGAGAGTGGGCTTGAATGAATGAGAGAATGATTATGTGAGAGAGTGGGTTTCAGAGTAATCCATAACGACGTTGTTTAAAACACCATGAAATTATAATGTACCCTTTGTGTGCACTTGTGTTTAAGCAGCCTCATGATCGGATGACCAGAAAGGGGCTGGACAAGGCCACCCTGGGGTTTACATTTCTGTAGCACACACATACTAGGAGAAACTGGTCACAGCCACAGATGGCTAAATCTGATTTTTAAAGGGCAAACATTAGCTCTATTACTTATACGTTTGCAGCTTTTACAGTTAACACGAGGGTAATCACCACAGGCATATTTTTCTGATTCTGGCTCCACAATCATTCTCCTTATCATGAACGTAAATATATATTATTGATTTGTACAGTACCATTAATCTAAAGCTTCAACTAAAAGTATACTTGAAAATATCATAGCTCTGACACCTGCAGTTAGTTAGATTGTAAAATTCATAAAAATATTCTTCGCTAATGTAATATAGTCCATTTGTAATGAAATTTAGCTAGGATCAGCTGTCTCAACTTTTGCCATTACTTTGTTCACTGACATTATAATAAGATCAGCACAACAAGCTACAGTAGCTTAGATATCAGAATACGCAGCATGACACACTGCTTCCCCATCTTGTACAACACAACAAAATCTGGCTTTGCTACAGAAATGTTTAATATGACTCGTTTGATTGAGGCCAGAATTGTAATTGGACACCCTTCCAGTTCCACTCAGGTGACCCACATGAGGCCCAAGTACATACTTACACCATATGAGGTTCCTCTGCAATTTCCCTTTTCTGACCTTTGCATTTATTTCATCCATCCATCTAGGAACCTTTATCACCCAACAAGGGACCATTGACTATTGACCATTGAGGCCGATGGTGATTACTACTGTAATTATTTCTCCATTTTATGAGAAATTCGAAATGCACAAATTATGGGCAATTTGAGAACATCAATTAGCATAACCTCCATGTATTTGGACTGTAGGAAGAAACCCAGAGAAATACCCAGAGGAAACCAACCAAGCATGGGGAAAACATCCAGACTCCATGCACACAGACCTAGAGGTAGGAATTTACCCCAGACCCTGGAGATGCAAGCGACAGTGCTAACCACCACACCACCATGCGGTCTATGCATTTATTCCAAGTATCCAATTCTGTAGCAGCTCCCTATAAGTTCATAATTTTGGTAGGTGAACACTGAGACAGTCTGAAGTCAGACACAAGGAATGTAAGGCAGTGTATTAATCTCTGCTGCTTGGCACACATGAAGCATATCATTACTATTTGATTGATGCCTGTTTGGAGAGGAGTGAGGCATTCATTACCAGCTTTGATGTTGACATGACTAAAATGCTGCAACATTAAACCATAAAGTTGTCTGAAATTTAAAGGGACAGGATTCAGAGATAGCTGGAAGAGATAATAGCCTGCTAATCAGCCTGTCACTCCCCTCCCGGGGCATCAAGAGGACTGTTAGTAGAATAAAATAGGGCACAATCCTCTAAAGAAATATATAACATGTTCCTGAAGTTCAGGACACTAACATTTTACCTTTTCATCTGTCTCCAAAAAAATAGCAAATACCATATAAACATTAAACACCATAAGATTTAAAATAGCTGAAGGTAATAGTTGTTCCTACATAACATGGTTTAACACCAAGCAGAACCTGCCTGCTAGAATGGAGCAAGTGTGACAAAATTACCGGAAGAATTCATATTCTCCAGCATGCTCAGTAAAACATAACAAATGTGGTCATGTGGTCGAGTTTCTAAAAAATTATGATACCCTTCAGTTAGTAATTCATTCATCCTTATTAGTTAGTTTATTCTGGTCAGTGTTGCACCTTATCATACCCCAGGGCCTTAGACAGGACACATCCTAATGTCACACTGATCCACTGTATGCTGTTATTCGCAATACAAAATTAAACTTTTCTTATAGAATAGCATTAAATTGAGTTATTCACTATGTTTAATAGTTCAGGGTACAGACTGGATGTAAGCAAAGACCTCAGTAGCCATGAGTGATTATTAAATTCCTTATTAAATGGCCTTAAAGACAATGGAACATATTAAGGAGAAAATGAATGGCTTCAGTTTACAAATTCATTCTTAGCACATAAACTTGCTGTAAAATATTTTCTCACTTGCAGGATATAAGTGAGAAAATATTAAATGAGGCTCTCGGTAGCTTTAAAGAAATGAAGATGTGCACATGTCATAATGTGCACAAACTTAATGTTCCCTTATTGTATAAGTACTGTATGTAATGTGCAGTACATACATACTGTACACTTACAAAACAATTTATTAGGAACACCTGCACACCTCCTCATTTATGCAATTATCTAATCAGAGAGACTGGAAAAACATAGACTGCTCTGATGAATGTCTTTTTTTTTTTCTTTTTTTTTTTACAGAGGCACACAGATGTTAGGGTTGGAATCTGGTGCTGAAAGCATGAATCTATTGATGCAACCTGCCTTCTGTCAACACTCCAGACTGGTGGAGGTGTGTCATGGTGTGAGGAATGTCTCCTTGTCACATTTTGCGCCTGATCATATTGAATTTTGTTTGCTGACCATGCGCGTCCCTTCATGACCACAATTTACCCATCTTCTGATGGCTATTTCCAGCATGATCATTCACCATGTCACAAAGAAAAGTTCACACAGCTGGTTTTGTGAGCATGACAATGAGTTCGGTGTTCTTCAGAGGACATCCCTGTCAGTGGATCTAAATCCAAAAGAACACTTGAAAGGGAGATTCACAGCATGGGCCTACTGTACAGGAACATGGAATCTCAAAGGAATGTTTGCAACATCTTGTGGCAAATGAAGAGTAAATGAAGACCGTTTTACTTTTTGCTGGGGGATACCATATTTTGTAGATATTTTGTACCCGAAGTGGACATTTTACCCGAGAAGGTACATGTATTGGACATGCAATGATCCTTCAACTATATTTTTAATGAAAGCCGTTAAAGTACACAGTACATAAGGTCTATTTTAAGGTATAAGGTATACTATCTGCTTACTTTTTAAATGTATTAAATGTACCTGTGGAGGTAACACCCCAATGAGAAGAAAAAGTGCATTTTAATATGTGTTTTTGGGAGCTCAGTTAAATGTTTTTTTTTTTAGTTAAGGAATTTCACTAAATTACACAAAACATTTCATGTTTCCAGGCTATTTGCTGTAATCCTTATTATTGTTTTGTAATGATTATAGTTGTAATTAACAGTTAGTAATTCCACATTTTTCATGTAAATCTGGCTTATTCAATAATCACATTTTTCATCATTAACATGGTGCATGAATCATCTCTAATCCTGTAAATAGTTGCGGACAAAAATATGTCTAACTTCCCTTCTCTCTCTCTCTCTCTCTCTCTCTCTCTCTCTTCAACCTGTCCTACTCTGCTCCACGCTTTCCATGGGACCCTCTCTTTCATTTTTGCTCTCTGACCCTCCCCCTCCAAACATTCAGACAGGTCTGAGAGAGTTGCGTGCGATGGAGAGCGGGATAGTCTTTCATCAGGCCAGCACAAGTGAAAGGGGGTGTGAGGGGTGGAGAGCAAGCCACTGAGACAAGGATCACTTTTCAAAGAGATATCTTTTCATTTGTTTTTCTTTAACATTTTACCGCTGGTTAAGAACAAAAAAAAAAAATCGCTCTTTTATGGGAACAGGAGGGGGTTTGGGAGAGGGATGTTTTCAGGAGCATCTCAGCTTTGACTGGAAGAGAATTTTTTCGCATTTGGCTTAAAGATGTTATCTCAACCAGAGATGCATTTATGAACACTGGATTTGAAGATTCTTCTGATGTCACCAAGTCATCGCTTTATATATTTTTTTTATTAAGCTCTATAGTCTGTATAACAACTTCCATCCTGGTAATCGGTCAGTGGATGAGCTTTTACTGGCTATTGACATACAGAGTACGTCTGAGCTATAAAATGGGAATAAATCAAGTCAACTAACTGTCATGTGGCATATAATTTCTCTCACATTACAGCAAATGAATAATCAATGTCCTACTCATCGTCTATACCGCTTAATCCTGTATACAGGGTCACGGGCCTGGACCCTATACCAGGAGACTTACAGTAGGGCACAAGGCGGGATACACCCTGGACAGGGTGCCAATAGACCATAGGACACGCACATACTCAATATGGGAAATTTGGGAACGCCAAATATCCTAACTTGCATATCTTTGGATTGTAGGAAGAAACTGGAGTACCCGGAGGAAACCCAAAGGGGGTTTCATGCAAACTCCATGCACCCAGACCCAAAGCGGGAATCGAACCCTCAACCCTGGAGGTGCAAGGCAACACCACTAAGCCACAGGGCCACCTATAATCAATGTCATAAGTTAATCTCTCTGTACTGTATGTTGATTGATCTCATGTTTGAAGCCATGCCGCTTGCTGAAATTGTTGAGGAGACGATCCTCATGGATAATGTTTTTCAAATGTTTGGAAATTACAAGTTGCACAGGAGCGTTTTTATTAATTTTCAGCTTTTTTAAAATGAACAAAATAAAAAATAAGCTGATACAGGTGGCCACACATTTCTTATAGGCCAGGATGGTAGAGTTGTATGATGAGTGTGTACTGTATGGTGGCACAGCAATGTGTGTAAGCATGGAGATTGAGGGATGAGAAGGCCTGTGGGAGATAGCCTCACTCCTCAGCACTTCATCGTTTCCATCCACACATTGTTTTATATGACAGCAGGGCCACACTGAAACTACCTCCAGAAGCCAAAGCTTGTAAAAACATTTTACTAGTGACAGGTTTGGACCACCATGAAAACAAGATGGTTTGGATCTTTATCGGACAAGCGGACCAGACCATTCCCTAAGATTCCTTTCTCTTTCTCCTTACAGATTTTTCCTTCATTCTTTCATCTTTGTTTTTTTTTTTACTTCCTTTTGAGATCCCACTAGTGTGTTTTATCTGTCACATAACAATGGCTGACAAGGTTTCAATATTTTCTTGTGCTGGAGATCAGAACTAGACTTTAGACAGGAAGGCACTCATCAATCAGAGCCGGTTATAAACGGGGGAATATACAAAGAAAGAAATTGTGTCCTGTTTGATTGATGTATAAACCATCAACTATACTTCCCACAAATGTACTGCTTTTAACATCAACGAAATGTGAAAATAAGTCTATAGAAAACACCAGTAATTTAGTTGATTAATTAATATTAGAAGGAAATAGTTCAGATCCTGGTGGCTTGAATTGAGGATGCTCTAAAGACAGTGTAGTATTTTCTTTCTCCAGATGGCCTGTCTGATAGTATTAATGTAAAACACATTTTTTATGAATGTACCACTATTCTCTGTTAGAGACAAACAACAGTCTGACATCGTTCAAATTCCCACATTCTCCACATGGATATCTGGATCTGGCACTGCAATTGAGGGAACGGAATCCAAACTCGTAGGATAATATCAGAAAAGATATAAATAGCATTGTAACATCAAATAACCTCATAAAATATGGTAAGTCGTGCACATTTTGGTACCTAGTGAAAGCAATTTGATTAGGGAAATGATTTTGCCATCTTGGTTGTTGAAGACCATTTTACAGGGCAATGGTCTTTTTTTAGTATAAAAGTTCCCTATAGCTTATAAGTCTTGTGAAACGCTTCTTAACTCATTCCTGCATATGCCAGCTGAGTCTATTCCCACAAACCTGCCATATGTTAAATCCATTATATTACCAACTTTACCTTCTTTCACTACATTCCTATAAAATAAACCCTGCCGAAGTTCCACTGTTAACTCTGACTTACTGTAAAATCAAAAAAGTGAATGTGAAAAGTGAATGAAAACCAGGAATGGGGAAAAGAAGAAAAAAGAGAGAGACAGACACAGACAGTGAGAGGAGGAATGTAGCTCTGCTGGGAGACACATGCAGACCATCATGCTGTATTTGGATTTAGAGAACGGGAGGTGGAGCTCAATACACAAGCCAAATTGTAGGATGAGCAAAAACCAGCATCATTCAGCTCAGTGACTGGGCATTGCTCCCACATCTGAGAGCTCTGACCAAAATGGCTTCCTCTCCCTCCTTTTCCTTTCTTTTTTTTCCTCTTTTTTTCTCTGTCTTTCCACTTTGCTTGGAATAACCTATCTTTGTCTGACTCTTAGTATTTCTCTTGGTATGTTTGATAAGAAAGTCTGTTTGGAAAATTAATCTATTAGCGTACAGTTATCAATCACATACACGCACACAAATGCACACTAGCAACTTGAATTTGTTTACACATGCAAATCTTTTGTTCAAGGAGAGATCAAAGGATACTTTTCTGTTCACCACAGTTATAAAGAGTGGTTGTTTAAATTAGGAAAGCAACAAGATCTTTTGTCAACAGAACTGATGCTTAGTGGATATTTTTCTCTTTTTTTTTTGGCATCACTAACTCTAGAGACTTTCAGTGTGTGAAAGTGTTTCTGATATACAGTATTCAAACCAGCCTGAACCAAACCATGCTTCAGTCAAAGAGATGTTCACCAAAAAACCATAACATTACAACACAAAACATTAAGCACAATATTGTATTGGTTTCCCTTGTGGCCCTCGGGCATGACTCCACAAGTCCTCTGGGGGTGTGCTGTGGTGTCTGGCCAAGGTGGTGCCAACCAAGGCGTTGGATTCCCGGGTGCTGTGGGTTGTAGAGAAGGGCCTCCATAGATCAGACTTGTTTGTTCAGCGTGTCCCATGGGTGCTTAATTGAAATGGGATCTGGGGAATTTGGAGGTCAGCCTTTGGGCTCCTGGTCCGCTGGGCCCATGCATGGCTTTTTTTTCAGCAATTGGTGCTGCATTGGATTTCCTGTGGGATTAGACGGGTTAGCTTTTGGTCCTCCAGGCATGGGTGAGACTTGGGTGCCCATGATCCTGTCACCAGTTTGCTGGTGTATAAGTATAATCAATGTTAATGAGTAACAGGATTGTGCTAATGTCATGGCTGATCGGTGTATATGAGGGTTCAAGGTTTTTTCATTCTGACATAGTCTGTAAACATTAACTAAAGCTCTTGACCTGTATCTATTGCACTGCTGCCTCATGATTGGCCAGTTGAATGACTGCATTAATGTGCAGGTGTGTGGAGTTAAGTGGATGTTGAGCATTTTCTTCCCAGGAAGAAGCGTGAAGAACAGTGGAGTGCAACAGAGTAAATCTGTTCACTAACTCTGCTATATGCGAGCTAGATGTTCCAATCCGGCCGCTTAATCACCTTAGCTATAGAGTGAATTTATTTCCTTTACTGGCTGAGGAGACATAGACTGCAGGTTAATCTTCCTCAAGGGTGACGCTCCTGCCAAGAGCTTTTTGGTCTCTACATACCATGACAAACAGCTAAAGCAATGCAGACTGCTGTCTTTAAAACTTAAAACATGTATAATGAACTGTTGGAATTCACGAAGAGAGGAAGGAGACGCACATTTTCACGAGAGCAGCCCTATCAGACCTGGCCAAAACATACAGATGATGAGAGAGCAGGGAAAGTAGGTTAACCACAAATGCTCAAAAGCCCAATGCAACGGCCATGGTTTCACATGGAGGTTCTTTCGACAACTGCTCTTTCAGAGGCATTTTTGAGGGTCCACTTGTGTGTACATTTTAAAAGGTGCTTTCTTTAAAATGAATCAAAGCTCATGCTTATTTTAAGGGAAATGATCTTCTGTGATAAAGGCTATTTTAATTTTATAAAAAATAAATAAATTAATAAATTAATTAATATATATATATATATATCAGTAAAAGTATAAACATCTATACGAGGTGTATTCTATGTATTTGTACGGTAATGTATGGGGTGTCATGGACAGCAGGTGGTCTTGCTGTGTTTGACTTCCACTCGAAACTGTTCTTTTTGATCCAGGAAAAGAATGCGATTACCCCTGATTATTTTCTTTAAAATGGACTGCACACAAAGAAAGGATTGCTCAAACACACACAACTACCCATACTCACACCCAGTCGGTACACATTTACTAATACAATCAAAGCACCTAAATGTGCAGGCTGCTGCGGACAACTGAAAAAAGCAGACGTACAGTTTCTGCACTTTCTCCTTTCCTTTTTCCCCATCCCCAGGCTAAGTCTCTCTCTCTTTCTCTCTCACACACACATATATACGCACACACTCCATCGCTCTCTCACTCCCTCACTCCCTCACGGGCCTCTATAGTGGTTTGAGAGAAAGCCAGGAATTCCTGACAGGATTGCTGCCCAGACGTCCAGCAGCAGCCAGTCAGCAACAAATTCCAGAATAGCTGGGCGGATGGCTAAAAATAGAGGCATGCAAAAAGAGAGAGAGAGAATGCAGTACAAAATCAAGAAAAAGGAAAATAAAAAAGGTAAGTAAGCAAGAAGGCCAAAACCGAGGACGAGACATGATTCAATTCTCTTGCCATATATAATGTTATCATAGCCCAGCATAAAACATGAAGCACAGTTGGGTTTTGGAAGTGTGGCCTGTTTTGGAGTGGTTTGGCTCACACTAAAACATTTGTCAAGCTTTTTCAGACCTGAGACTACACATGTACTACACACACTTCCACAGCACTGGATGCTTGTCCCAATATTTGTTTGTACTGCCCAAGGCAGGGTGATCAACTTTCGCTTTGGTCTGTATAAATATCCTGCCTCTCGCTGTCTCTTTCTCACTTTCAGCTGTGGGAAAACTCTCCAAATTCCTTCTCTTTGAATCCACTAAAGCCTAATCATCATCTTCGTCGTTCCTATTGCAGCCCTTTTTGCCCCCTTTGTCATATCTAGTTTAGGGAGGAGTTGTCAGAATGTTGCACCATGTCAGATCGTTCACACTCTAAGGCTCCTGGGGTCTTTCTCCACTTTCATAACCTTGGCCTGCTGGCCTTCTTGTGCGATCTAGTGAAATACGAGGCTTCTTTTGATGTCTTGCTTAAAAGTAAAGGAAGCATCCAGTGATGACCTGAGAGCAGACTTCCATATCTTTCTTAGACAAAAAATATATATATATATATATTAAGAGGAGGTGAAGGAAAGGAGAAGGCCCAGTTGTGAACTCTTCGTGTTTAATGTGGTGTTTTACCACAGCAACATACTACTAAAGAGTTATGGGTTCAGCTGCTGCCATTTGGACTGGAGAACTCGGCAGGAAGCTTATACTTGTGACATGAAGACAGTGGTTCAAATTAAGGTCGATTCTGAAGATCAGGACGAAAATAATCCTTTAAGCCATGTCATCTTCTAAGTTTGTATAAAACAAATCAGATTTTTGTGAAATGATTAGGGTTAGAGAGATTGGTTGGGTGGCATTCTCCCTGTTGTTAGCACATATTAATTCCCCCATGTGATCCCTGACTCACATTGACAAAAAGGGAACGCCTGAAACTCCTTATCACCCAACCACAGGGGTGTAGAGACTGCCAAACTGAATCAGAAAGAGTTTTCGTCATGAGCAATCTGACTCCATATCTGCTTGTACATAGTTAACAGCTGGGAAATGTGGTCCTAAAGGGATTAGATTTCCTTGCAATTTAATGTTATGCTTCATATTCACAAGGGCTTGTTCGGTTCCAGATCAGTTTCATTAACACAGGGCTGCACGAGACAGGTTTATAGGCACAATAAATTTGACCTTACATCAGCCAGACTAAATGTAGCCTCTCAGTCCAGAGTTAGGAGGTCATTATGCCGTTTAGGGAGCAGCTTTGCTAACACAGAGACCTCAGCCAGGCCGTGTGCTGGACGCTCTGGCACAGCGTCTGTACACTCGCGCTGCACGAGCCAGAAGTGTTCTCCTGCTCCTCTGCACCGGTCTCGAGAGACTCGCAGACTTCATTGGCCGCCCACTTCTCCTCCTCCCGGTGCTGGAAATGTGGATCGAATTAAAGTCAGCCAAAGCCGCCATATCCCTCTAGTGCTGACTCCTCCTTCTACCAGTGGCCTGATCCTTTTCCCTTCTCCGCTACATGGCACTTAAAGACCAACTTTTTGTGGCTTTTTGCTCCATGGAAAGCAATAAGTTCTTGAAGAAAGCTTAAAACTTTATAGCATTTTCTCACACAAAAAGGCTGCATGATTTTTCATTGTTGTATTTTATGTCTTTTTCCTCTCAGACATTGGCGATCACCAAACTTTCCTTTTAAAAGTAAAAAAAAAAAATGTTTTAAAATATGCTTATGGTTTAGTTATATTTCTACAAAGCTAAAATATATGTGATTCATTAAATGCTTCATATTGTTTCCATGTAGACCTTCATAATCAGCTTCATTTGGACTTATAAAAAATGTTGATATATACCACTTGAGCCCCCAAAAAAAGATTTGCACTTTAAATTTAATTTCACCCATTTAGCTTTGTTCATGGTGCGTAATGTGGTGGTCAATTCTTGTGTGAAAATGATCCTTCATCCTTGCAGAACCACTCTTTAAAAATTTTAATCATTGAGCCATCAGGAAAGTGAAAATCCATAGATGTGATAATCTGGTCATTCTGTACATTCGGGTGACAGCCGACTTTATTTTATTGCAACATAATGTTGCCGAGTCTAGATCGGTGTTTAGTCCTAATCCTGTGAAGTCTCTTACAATTGTGCATGGAATAGCTTTTTACGGTCACTATGAAACATTGCTGTGATTTAAAATGTGCTTTTTTTAAACGATGCAACCGTACTATCACAAAGATCTGAGATCACTGTCACTCATGATATTTGTGACATTTCTTCTGCAAAGTGTATGGTTCAGCACTATTCCTCAACCTAGGTTTTAATAATGCATTGGACATTGCTGATATTACTGGAACTGGGTTAATTTTCTTAATTGTTTTCTTTACTTTATGCAGGCCTTTCTGGAATGGTGACTTTTTTTGGCCAGACAGCATACAAGTAAATTTGCCAGAAACTGTCAGTATGCAAAGAAAAATTTCAACAACACAATCTGCTTTTAAATGATCCATTTATTAATGTAGTTGATCCAACAGTGGCTTGGTTTTGCCATACAGATGATGACCATTTAACTCCTTCAGCTTTCACAGATGGATACAGGCTTTATCAGCTCCTCATACAAACACGAAATAACCCCAGCATGAATTAACTGCATTTAACACTCTTTCACTCCTTCTCGTTCTCTTTTGCTTCCACATCCTTCAAGGTCATTGTGTCTTTTCATACCCACACATGCTTAGACAAGGCATGGAGTGGTGTTACATCAACCAAAATGGATTCATTAACCAAAATAAATAGAGTATAAAAACACAATTGCTATAATTATTCATTTAAAAAATAATAATAATTAAAAAATAAAAGATAGCAAAGGCACTGAAACAAAAACCACCTTGGCAGTCCAGGTTTTCAAATCAATAAAATGAAAAAATAAAAATGATTATTGTGGCTTTAGCCAACAACAGTAATGAAACGTAACAAAAATAATACTTAAATAACATAATAATACCATCTTCTTGTTGTCAATAACAATATCCAGTCAAGTTTTCCTATAAGTAGACTTTCTGCTAACTAACAGATATGCACCAGTTAATTCCAGTTTGGCAGAAAGCATGTTTGCGGCTCATTGACCAATGCATAGCTTGAGATCATTCCTTCCTTTTTTAGTTTTCATTTTGGTATGACAGCAGAAGTGCATTGTGTATGGACATACTATGATGGCACTGTGACCCTTTAGAGTGCGAGTCCTGTCTAAAAACTTCTGCAGCGAAAAGAACAAATCAGACAAGTGATTTTTATTAAATGTATGAATTAATGTCATTAATTTACTTTGAACCCCGAGGAGATGGGCTTAGCCCATGTCAAATCAGTCAAACCTAGCCGCATCCAAGTTTCTGCCGTTAAAATAAAATAATAAAGATTCAATATTTTGGAGAATCAAAAACTGAAATATAATTAAACAAAATACTAACATAGTATAATTCCTTCACTGTGAATCCAGTTGACAATACAATGCAATATAAAAATGCAATACAATACGATACACAAAAGGGTGCCTCATGTCTCTCAGTACCCAGGACCTCTTTTGCACAAAATGCCCTCATATGTCCTACAGATGTTGGTCAGTTTGCTGTCTGGGGAAACTACATTTAATATGTGCACTTCCTCCAATTATTTGGATATTTATCATTTTCAGCTGTCCTGTTTTGGAGGTTTATTGAAACTGAACAAACAAGAAATGCTCCACTGAACACTAACATCCTTGCTCAATAACAGACATGTTTAAAAGATTTGTTTCCTTTCATTTAGAACTCATCGCAATAGGAGTAAAAACGCAATCCACATCCATTCACTTTCTTCATTTCTACTTATCTTATCATGCTACTTCAACACTTGCAATCATCCTTCCCACTTCCATTTCCAGTAAATCAAGCATAAAACCCATTTACTGGCAAATGCTAAACACTTTTCATTTACCTACCACTATGAACACATTACTCTATGTCTCTCTTTCAACATTCGCACTCATCTACTGTCTACTGCAAACTATACAGACCTATATTAAGGATAAATGAACTTGCACACTTACACTGATCACTGACCAACACCCTTCTTATTTAATAACCTGTTTTTGCCCATAGAACTAAAACCAGTTTCATGGCAAGGCGGTTTTTGGAATTAAACCCATAAGCTGGATCATTAAGATATTGGTGAACAGTGGCTCTGTATTCGTCAATTTTTAAATGAAGCATACAGTAAACTACACTAAAAATATACACAGTGATTTCAGTTTTCCAGGAAAAACAATAGAAATATCCAAACCGCCCCATTTCATCATGTTACATTTTTGGGAAATGAGAATTTGTATACACAAGTCCAGAGAGGAAACCAACACACTGGTTTCACTCTTTTTGGATTCATTCTGGCACAAGAGCTTTCTTAAAGCATTTCTTTGATAACAAAACATGAGCCGATGCAGATGAGTGAACAGAAACAAGATCACTGTGTGACAGCTTCAGAGAGGTAACAAGGGATAAGGAGCTTCAATAGCTGCCTGCCTCTATTATCAATAAAGAAATTATTTTTTTTTAAATGACCAAAGCTGATTTTAAGGTATCCTGATAGTCGGTTAATATGAAAAGGCATTGCACTTTAAGGCCCTGGGTCTTTCAACATTCAACATTTTTACAAGTTTGCACATCTGGTGATGGCTCCACCTGGCAGCTCTCTCTCCACCTTAAGGAAATGACATACATAATTTGATATTAATTAAAAAGGCACTTCTCACATATTCTCGTATATATGTGACTGGATATAAGACCTGTTAGAGTCTGTAATATGTGGCCTCTTGCCTTATGGAGGCAGATATTATTTTTCTTTCTAATAACTAGTAAATAGCATGGCCATTATATATGTCAGTTCCATTTGAGTTTAAGGAGAGACAAAGTTCTTCCTGTACAGTCAAACCATACCAGTTCTGTATCGTTAAATCTACGCAAAAACATTAATAAATAAATGACACTGACAGTTCATTTTGAGCAAGACCCTGGTTTTCTTTTTTTGTTTTCATAGGAAGTAAAGATCACAACATGTGCTCTGTGTGAGTTAAGGTGCTTTTGTAAACATAGCTAGACTCTTTCAATTCAGAGCCTCCCCCTGTAGGGTGTCTATGTGTGATTTTAACTCACTTTTTGCTTAACGTGTAAACATTTGAACTCATGAGGGTCAAGGGCACTAGAGAACTAACAATCAATTTCTTTACTTCACAATTCTCAAGTCTTACATGCTATGTGTTTGGCAGTGTATAACTCCCTCAATTCGATCCCCAAAAGCCTCTCAATCTGATTATCCCAGCACTGCAACTGGTCGTCAGAAATACACAAAACAAACACCTTCACAACATTCTCTCAGCCTTCCCTCTAGATCACCCTCTTCCCATCTCTCTCTCTCTACACCAGGTTGCTGCTGATGTCCAGGGCTTGCTGGTATACCTGTGTTACATCATCCAGGTCTCCCAGTAGGGAGAAACTGCTGTTGTCCCCAGGTGAGCCATGTGCCCCTCGACCAAACTTCCCTCCATGTAGAGCTGGAGCTGCCTGCAACCCTTTAAAGTTGGCCAGCTGGAGTATATTCTCAGCCGATGCACAGCCTCGGATGTTGGGTCGTGGGCCGATTTGGGGCCAATCTGCGCCACTGAAGGAGCTGTTAGTCAGGATGCTGCTGTCTTCTCCAACAATGCTGGATGGCCTACTCTGGCTACGCCATAAACCTGAATCACCAGATGAAGCCTCTCCGAGGGCAGCCACAGAAGGCGTGGCACTGTAGGTGGAGTACTTTCCATTGCGCTTCAGAATGCCCTTCCTCCCCACTGCTCGTTTGGGTGGTGAGCTGGCACCAAGGGGTGTAATACTGTTGCCGCTTAGCAGGTCAGAGGACTCGCTGCGCTCTGGTGAAGAGTAGTACCCTGATTCCCGTTGCTGCTTGTTTTTCAGGATGCCTTTTTTTGGGAGTACAGGCACCATCTTAGCCAGAAGTGCTCCTGTGAATGTAGGTTCATCTTCTTCTTGGCCAGCTGGAGACTCATCCGCTTTTTCTACACCTTCGGTGGCAGGCATAAGCTCGATATCTTCCAAACTGGGTGAGCGCTGCTCTTCAGAAGGCCGGGTTTTAAGTATTCCCTTAGGTCGCTTCAGTCCCAAGTTGTCATCTTCATCACAGTGGGGCATTCCTCCGTCATTCTCCTTCTTGCTCTTCTTAGGCCGTTGACGGATTAGGGGAAGTGGCTCAGGTCGGGCTCCTTTGGGTACTCGCGGCTCAGTGCGGCTCTGCCAATCGATAAGGCGGGCCAGCATGGGGGACCCCGTATCATGTTGCCTCTCGCAGTCACACACACTGTTTTTCCAACCCCAGTTCACCCACCAGTGATTGGCAATGTCCTCCACTGTAGCACGCCTCTCTGGATTCACCATCAGCATCCAGCGGATCAGACCACGAGCATCTGGGGGAACATAATTAAGTACATCTTAGAACAAGTAGCGCAGCTGTACAACAATTAGGGGTGGGCGATATAACCAAAATCTTCTATCACGGTAGAAGCAATTTTCTACCTCGATAACGATATATATCAC
>JAQMYL010000012.1:25294460-25306273 GCA_030014365.1 Clarias pachynema
GCAAGTCTCATTAGAGAGGTTAAAAATCCATTTTCTCTCTCTGCTCAAGGCTCAGCCTGCTCTTTGTGTCTGTGTGCACGCGCGTCATTGGACACCGTGACACACACACACACAGACCCCTCCTACGTTCGCCTTCACAGACACACAGACACACCCTCTCTATATCTCTGCTCTACACAGAAACACTGCTCTGTCGCGATTCTTTTCAAAGGTAAAGTGCTTCAGTGATTCCATTAGTGTGTCGCTCAATCTAATGTCATTAGAGAAATTTCTTGTTTATTTTTCCGATAAAACAGTGTTTCTGTTGTGGGCGCGTGTGTGTGTGAAAAAGGGAGGAAGGGTAACTGTGTAACACGAGAAGGGGGAGAGGGGAGCTTACTTTAGATTCAGTTTTTTGGAATAGGAGCCCGCTTCTGGAACGAATTATGCTCGTAATCCAAGGTTCCACTGTATTTTAGAATACCTCCAGAATCTTGAAATAAGGTGTATTACTGAAAACAGGGCTTCAAATAGAACAATGTGCTTAGCACTGAACACATGGCATTTAGCTAAAATACTATGCATAGAAAAGAACTGACACAATGCATACTTGTGTTATTGTTCGCATCTGTTAACACACACTTCTGTATCCTGTAAATCATTCATCAAAAGCATACTTAACTGTGAAAACTAAAAGGCAGACTCTAAGTTTTCATTGACTCTACTCAAGCTTGCGTTCCAATATGGTCATAGTGAAGCGTGCTCCATATCCCAAAACACACACACACACACATACACACACACACTTAATCACAAATGCACTCAGACATGCTGAAAACCTACCCAAGCTAAGTTTGTCACTCCAGATCAGATGTGTTTTTCTTTTGTTTGTGTCTGTATGATTTAGATACACTGCATGTCCCAATTGATTGGACAAGAGGAAGTCTGAGTCTGTTTGATCTAAGAACTTTCAGGAATCTGGGACATGTGGTGCCTTGGTCTGCAGTGGGTCAGTGGAGCACAAGCTGAAATAGTAACTGTGTGTGTGCGCCTGTGTGCGTGTCCAAGATTTGCCTCACAGTCAAAGCTTGGCCTTATATGCACTCTAGTCGAAAATATCAAGAGTCAAACATGATAAAAATGCAACAGTCAGTCATTCCCTGCCGGTTCTACACACACTAAAGGACATCCAGGAGTGCGCTCACTAAAGCACATCCAGCGTTGTAATTTAGTCATAAAGCTAACTCCGCAGCTATTGGTTAGAACCAAATTAGAAACAGCATTCACCCTAGACCTTTCAGAAGGCTATCATTAAAAAGTACACAAGGTTATATGGATGATTTTCGATGGACATCAGATGACAAAATGAAAATCTGACATGTGCTGTAAGCTGTAATGCATGTAGTTATGTTGCATGGTACATAAAGCTTTTATGCTTATTGTTAAAGTGGATTACCAGAGAACAATGCGTATTGATGTGCCCTACACTGTGCATACACTCTTTATGCACCACAAATACACTAACCACTAGCTATATGTATGACAAAAGAAAATCACTTTGTCTAACAAATTTCATGAACCTATAAATCTGTAAATCCTTCATATGCAGCAGTTTCTTCCCAGTGATATTTGAAGCTCTCATTTTCTACTGGGCCTTGAACAAAGATTTCTTTGAAGATATTTTATTCATGTATTTGATCCCCTGCAGATATTTGGCACAAGCTGCTGACTGCAATCATTTCAAGATTGTTAGCAGCGTTTGCGCACAAAGAGAGCCAGTGAAAGTGAACCCCTCCAACTCAGAATGAGAGGGAGAGAGAGAGAGAGAGAATAATCGTTTGACCAGAATAAGACGAAAAGATGCAAGGTACTAGGAGGGATTAAGCTCCCTGATGACTCAGAACTCTATTTATATCTCTACAATGGATGACCATTCTGGATGCCCATTCAGGTGTGCTGCCCTTTCCTATATTGCTACCTAATGTCATTATCTAATATCATTCTGTATTATGGGAAGCTCTCAGGAATGTATACTCTAACATTTACGGTTATGTGGTCGTTTTCTTTGAAAAGTATGTGTCTCTCCTTTCTGACCATTTGTTTATGGTCAGATTAGTGGAAACTTAATAGTGTAAATAATGCGTGCAGTCGATAATCCTAAACATTTTCTGAACTTGGCATAGAACTAAAACCTAACCCTCATCATGAACATAAGTATAAACTAAGCAGAGCCACTAATCTGACCCTGATACATATGCATAGTTTTAACCTTAGTGACAGAGCGCGCACGAGAGAGAGAGTAAAATACAAGGTCAATGTTCTCGTGGTTTACCATCCATGTGGGTACACTGTTTTCCTCATACAAATGTGGACACGTGCACACACACACACACACACACACACACACACACACACACACACACACACAGAGCCATGTTTTCCATTGGTACTCTAGTTACGTGTGTGACGTGCAACATTGCAGACACTGTGTTTGCAGGCACATCTTATATTTTGAACCTGGACGAGACAGGGTCCACCTGCTTTAGAGATGGAAAATCCAGTCTGCTGCCAGCAGCCGAGAGAGATGAGAACAGTGCAGCTGAAAAGTTGTACACTGGAGAATATAGACAGAGTAGAGAAATAGAAAGGATAAACAGACATACATGCAAGCAGTTTGTATTATTTGAAAAAATCTACAAATAACTACTGATTTTATTGTAACCGTTTATAATATTATACTAACAATCTTCATCTCTTCATTTTCTCTTTATACTGATTATCCTGTACAGTGTTACAGGGGCCTGGAGCCTATCCCAGGAGACTTAGGGCATGAGGCGGGTGGCTAGGGTGCCAATCCATTGCAGGGTACACACACACACACACACACACACACACACACACACTATGGACAATTTGGAAATGCCAATTAACCTAATCTGCATATCTTTAGACTGTGGGAGGAAACCGGAGTACCCAGAGGAAACCCACCATACTCCACGCACCCAGAGCCGTGGTGGGAATTGAACCCTCGACGTACACAGCCCCAGTGCTAACCACCACGCCACCGTGACACAGTTATACTTAACAATGTTAATTTTAATTACATTTCTATATGATGTTCTCAAAGCTCATGTGCTAGACCACATACCATAAACGCATACACTGAAATGCATACTGGACATTGACAAAATTACTGAAACACCTTATCAAGACCTGTCCTTGGGTTACTGTCTTTGTGTCGTCTCTGCGTCTGCATGGGTTTGCTCTGGGTTACCTGGTTTCTTTCTTAATTAAGATTAACTACCCCTAGGTGTGAACATGTGTATCATTTCCTGCCATGCAACAGTTTGTGGTGTATTCCTGAGATAAGGTCCATGTCCCACAAAGCAAAGTATGCTTATGTTAACAGTTAACCGGCACAGTAAACAACCTCCCTTGATGCTGTAGTCAAACATGGACACTGGACACCAGAATAAAGAAAAGCTTCAGTGATTTTTCACATCAAATATAAAAATTGTTTTATATATATAACAGTCTCTTCCTCGAGTTTTTTATTTTATTTTATTTTTTTCAGAACCTCTTCTTAAAAGGGATAATAAAAAGAGCACTTTAGGAATCTGGAGGAAAGTTTTTTTTTTTAATGTACTTTGCTGCCACCTTCTGTACATAATCTGTAATAGCTGCTATAACGTTTGATTTTATACGTTCTTGAGGGAGATACGGGTAGCGATTTAGGATGTAGCCTATAAGAGGTCAGGGACAATTAGTGGTTGACGCTGATTGGCTGGTGTGATAGGACCCGCTGTCAGCCAATAGGGAGCAGGTTGACTAATTGGCGAAATGAAACGCGCAAGCCGGAAGTTTTGATAAACAGCTCGTGCGAGTTTGGTCGGTTGAGAGAGAAACTATGGCGAGTGTGAAAGAGAGAGCGGCTGCTTTAAACCTGGCGGGGAAACTCTACAGCCCCATGCACAATCCTCATGGTAACGAGCTCCGTTGTTTATATATATATATATATATAATTTCTTTTTAATCGGGCACCTTGTTAATTATGGTAACGTAGCAAATCTTCATCTTCACTTAGCTGATTATAAACAGATATCTGGAAATAAACATGATACATTTAGGATGTTCCTGAACCTGTTACTACCTGGAAGTATCCTTTTTTTTGTTTGTTTTTCAACCTATTGTGTTTTTTTTCTCCTCAGTGTTGCTTGTGCACTGTATACTAACCCATTATGCGTGTCTATTTTATTCATACCTCTCTTATCTACTGTTTAAAATCCATGAATCCCCTGACAATTATATTTATTAAGCTCATTAAAAATAATTTTACATTTAGATTGTGATGTTAAAAGCTGAACTCTTGCTTTTGCTACATGATTGGCTGATTAGATTCATGAATGTCCAGTAGTACATGTGTTCCTAATAAAGTGGCTGGTTAATGTAATAACCATGGAATTTTGTAATGTAACTAAAATTTTTGTATAATTTTTTATACTTTTACAGTATCGTGAATTTTGCAAGATAGTCACAATAGTTACAATAAATGAAATATACTAACATCTTACAATGTAGTTATAATATATGAAATGTTTTTGCAATAGCAACTGTGCAATAACTTAATTTATTAAACTATTTTAAGCACTATTAAACTATAGTTAAACTATAACTTATATTATCCTAGTGCAATTTGTTGGACCTAGTGCAATTTGATTGAAAGTGTACCCATTGTATTGTTTTTTTTTTTTTTTTGTATTTATACACTGTAGTGGCTATAGGTCCCCACTTTCCCCAATTTGCAAAATTTTTTTTATGCTGCTGTGACAAAGAAATGTCCGCACTGTGGGACAAATAAAAGTATATCTCTTCATAGTCAGTGTCATGCACTTAAAAAAAAAAATTGAATTAAAAAATACCCCATCATTCTCGTTAGCTTAAGTTATGTAGCCAAGAAACGATAAGTGATAATAAAGTATAGAAAGTTATTTGTTTTGCCTTTTTCATTTTTGATCTTTATTTCTACAAAGCAGATTTTCTGTTTTTTATATTATAATTTTTTTTTTTTCAAGTTTAGTCTGTTAGGATCTGTTCTTCACACTTCAATAAAACGTTGTCTATTATTGTCTTGATGTGTAGCTCAGCAGGCGCTCATTAATCCGTGCCAGACCAGCTTCATCTGGAGCAGACTGATCTCTCATCTCCAGTCTGAGGTGAAGGTGAAGCGGCGACGTCACTTCTTGAAGTCTCATGACAATTGCTTTGTGGGCTCTGATGCTGTGACTGTGATCCAAGACTACATAAAGAAGAGCAAGGTTTTGGGTGATGCTGAAGTTCCCAGGGGCAAAGCAGTGCGTGTGTGTCAAGCTCTACTGGACTGCAAGGTGTTTGAAGTGGTGGCTGGTAAAACGTTTGGAAAGGAGAGTAAGCTGTCAGAGTTTCAGGACTGCGTCAGCAGCCTGTACAGGTTCCTGAACACTCAAACCCCTGTGCTGAGCGGTGCAGGAAACAATCTTTCTTCTCCCGGTGAAGTGAGGAATGCAAACAGGTGATTTTAAAGTCTTTAGATTGCATATACAAGCTTAGATATGTACTGTATGTATATTATATTCTCTTTTTACCTTCACTGTAATTTAGTTTATCAACCAATATAAAGATTGATTTGCTTTGGATGACCTTGCAGGGATGACCCATTGTTCTCTCACAGTACTCCAGTAAAACCAGGCCATATTATGGACATCCTGTTGGAGGAGCTGGACCTTAGCCTTAGTGTTCTTCATGCTGAGAGTCTACCACCGTCAGGTAACGCTTATAACAATTCAGAACAAACATGAATTGTGCTAAATTAATTTTATCAGAATCATTGTAGTACATCAATAGTAGTGTATAACCTTTTCTCAGTGGTCAGTAAGGTGTGGCAGGAGCAGACGGTTCAGCGTTTGCTGCAGCTGATCGAGCTCCCTGTGCTGGATGGAGTACTGGACTGTAGGGAGTGTCCAACCTCGGGAGGCAACAATAATGAACCTGACGTTCTCTACACCAGTAACTACCTGGACAGAGAAATAATCAAGGCCTTTAAGGAGTCACAGTGAGTAACAATCTGCTTTGACCAAATAAACTGAAAATGTATAGTTTGGCATACAGTGCGATTGTCATTTGCATTGTGTTAAGTGTGGGCTCCAAGTCGTTATTTATAACAAATTAGTTTTTATTTCCGATGAAGTATATGCATTTAAAAAGTAACTAGATCTAATTAAACAAAGCCATATGATTTAAACAGTGTACTAATCTTCATTTATCTTAGTTTTGTGTGTTGATCAGAGTTTTTCACATTTGGGTGGCCCGCAGATTTTCACATTTTAAGTTGAGCAGCAGCCATATTTGGAAATGGCTGCTGTAGGATATTGTTTCCCCAAAGTATACATCTGTCAGACCCAAAAAGTACTGCATATGACAAATGAGTCTTAAGAGAGACCAATTGCAACAAATCACTAAATTGTAATAAAACAAAGCAATTTGATTTAAATTTCATGTTATTCTTTCTTTCTCATGTCTTGGTCACTGCCGATTTCGGTGGGAAACAAGATTTTCTGATTACAAATTTGGATGCAGCCTGAAGAAATGACTGTAGCAGAATTTATAAATTGAAAAAAATGTTTTTGGTACTCCTGCAGGAATGATGAGTGGCTCTTGGCAGCATTAGAGCTGATGGACTTTCTGCCAGACCAGCAGGTGGTAGAGGTGAGCAGAGAGCTCTCCAGCATTTCAATGGATGATGATCAGGGTGATGAAGAACATGAACAGTGGAGGCTCTCTGGCATCCAGCAGTACAAGGCTCTACTGTTTGAAATTCTGGCTAAACATTATGGACAGACCAGTTTCCAGCCTCTTCTTCCTAATGGACTGAATGATGTGTACATGCACATTACTGAACTTTTGGGTAAGTTGGGACTAACAACCATTATCATGAACAATGATTTTTAAACTGAAGTGACTTTTTAGCCATATTACTTATGACTCTCAACAATCCTATAGAAATACAATTTGTATGTATATAATGTATAGTGTATTTTACAGTAAAGTATAGTAAGTGAATGTAATATGCACAGTTAATGTAAACAATTGGCATTATACTAGCATTAAACTGAAACTTAATTTATTTCATTGAATAACCATGTTAAGTGTTTATTGAAGGAATTCAAAGGATATCATGATGGTTCTCTTGAAATTTGTTGCATCTCTGGCTTGTCGGCAGTGAATGGGAAGTTTGACGTGGCTTTAGAGGTGTTACAGTTGTGTCTGAAGTTGCTTCCTGCAGCGAATAGAGAGGAGCTGTACAGGCTGCTGAGCTTCATGTCTCTGGCAGCAGACCCTCTACACACCCGGCTTCATAAGGAGGTAGAAATAAGGTGTCATGCCTGGATTAATAGTAATTGGTCTTTTATTTAATTAATTAATTAATTTTTATATAGTTTGCAAATACTCCAGTTTAAATGTAGTAATGTAATGCAACCAGCTAACAGACCTTGGATAAGTGTGTAATTTGTGTTATGTTAATCAGACCATGTTTGATTAATCTGCGCAGGTTTAAAGGTGTTTCTCAAACGTACTCCACATGTCTGCCTTTTTCTAGCGTTAATAAATATTTGTCCTTGTCTTGGATGTCTTGCTGGAGCCATCTAGTGGAAATAATTTCAAAATGAAATGTAAATGGTGAATTTAATGCCTTTATATATACACTCATGAGCCACTTCACTATGTACATCTGTTCAATTGCATTATAACAAATATCTAAGCAGCCAATCACATGGCAGCATCTCGATGAATTTAGACATGTGGACATGGTCAAGATGAAGTGCTGAGTGCATTAGTATGGATAAGGGTGACTCGAGTGACTTTGAATGTGGCATGGTTGTTGGTGCTAGATGGGTTGGTCTGAGCATTTCTGAAACTGATCTGGGATTTTCTCACACAGCATCACCAAGTTTTACAGAGAATGGTCTAAAAGAGGAAATATCCATTGAGCTGCCATTCTCTGGGTGAAAATGCCATCTTAGACTTGTTCGAACTGCTAGAAAGGCAGTGGTATCTCAAATAACATCTTGTTACAACCCAGGTATGACAAAGCCTCTCAATGCGCAACACATCAAACCTTGAGTAGATGGGCTTCATCAGCAGAAGATCTCACTGGGTGCCACTCCTGTCAGATAAGAGCAGGAAACTGAGATTACAATTCTTGATCTTGGTCTGATGAAGCTTGATTTCTGCTGTGACATTCACATGGTAGGATCAGAATTTGCTGCTAGCGCGGATCCATCCTGACTTCTATGAACAGGTGAGAGTGGTTGTGTAATGTTGTGGGGGATATTTTCTTGGCACATATTGGGCCCTTAAACTAGTTGAGAATTGTTTTAAATGCTACAGTCTACATGGTTTGCTGCTGTCCATGTCCATCCCTTTATCATTCCAGGATAACACGCCATGTCACAAAGCTAAAATCTCAAACTGGTTTCTTAAACTTTACTCATTGCCTCCACAGTCACCAGATCTCAAACAGATTTGCATCATGGAGGTGTAGCCAACAAATCTGCACCAACTGCATGATATGTCCATGTGGGCCAAAATCTCTAAGGAATGTTTCCATTACCTGGCAGAATCTATGCCACAAAGAAGTATGGCAATTTTTGGAAGGCAAAAATTGATTCAACCCAGTACTAGCCAGGTGTACCCAAGTGAAGTGGCATGAGTGTGCATATGTCATAATCTGTGTTAAAACATTTTAATTTAATAGGTTTAGTTTTACTCTGATTAGTGTCCAAGCAAGTAGCATAAAGCACCCCAAATTTTATATTTTATTTATTTATTTATTTTTAATGATGCATCATGAAATATTGTGTTAAGAAATGAAAAAATGTGTAATACATAAATTATTTTGCTCACTGGATAATTTTTTTTTTTTTTATTACATCAGTGTCCATTCTGAAATAGCAGAAAATGAAGGCACTTTGGAGTGCAACAATTAACTCTACTTCTTGGTCACTTGGTCAAGTTTAAAGCACTGTTATACATTTTCAGATTGAGAATCGGATCCATGTGAAGAAAACCTTTTGTAGAGCCATAACACAAAGCAAGAGCCTCTCAAAGGGTAAAGTGGACTTGCTGTTGCTCTTCATGCTGGATAACCATGAGGACATTTTCAAGGTATTAAACTCTTAAAGATTAATGTTAATCCTTTTATCTGGTGTTATGGATTGGTTTCCCATGTTTTGAGCGCTTAAAGAAATTAATCGATTTATAATAATGTACACATTAATACTTTTTTTTTTTTTTTCTTTCTTCTTCTTCTTCCTTTGACCAAGTTCACAGGGCTTTGTAATACAGATGCTCTAAATAAACAGATTAAAATTAAGTTTTATAAGTCTCAATTTGAAGGTCAGGGTAAAAAGACCCAACTTTAAGTGTCTTCAGGACTACGATTTGCGGTTTCATACAAATGCAGTTTCATAGTAAAACAAGCAGCATTTTGTCTTAAATCTTTATCTTGTTTATAGTTTTAATAAACATAAAATTAAAAAGAGCAATAACAAGTGTGCTGTTTCTAGAAAGTGATCATTTTCATGTGGTTAAGGGAACTCACACTACACATCAGACCATGTCACATCACTCTATAATCCATGTCCTAGAACTTGCGTATTTATACTAATGATGACTTAAGTGAACCTCATGTGTGCATTATTTTTTACATTGCCATTGTAGTGAATTGACTCTTCTTATTAGGTCCCAGGTTCTTTGCACAAGCTGGTCAGTGACAAGCTGGATGACATTGTGAAAAAGAAGGACCCTAACACACAGGGTATGTTGTTCATGTGTTTATTCACCTTGTAAAATTAAGTTTAAAAAAAAAAGTATTTTTCTTGGGTAGGTAAAACTTTATGTAGTTCTTAATATACACTATATTTGGCTAGAGACAGTGCTGATTTGACAATGTGATTTGATATAAAAATTAATAGTGTTGTGTAAAAACTATTTACTGTATATGAAATGTATCCAAAGACATGCTGGCATCTGTTCCAGTATATAATTCAACTCTTATTCCTAGGCTCTGCATTCTGTCAGCAAATTTCAAGCAATGTATACCAGGATACTGTAAAAAACCTGACGCATACAGAGCTGTTTGTACTGCTCAGGAATATAGATGAAAATACAAAATACTCCACGAAAGAGAAGAAGAGATTGCTGGCACAATTCTACAAAGGCCATCCTGACATTTTTGCTGAGTACTTTGGGTCTAGACTGAGCACAATCAACTTGTCTGAAGTGTAATTTGTCAATTTTCCTGAAAATGTTTAAACATTTTGTGTAGATTGTACTACTTAAAATTTGTACAATGTTTTATTCCTGTTTGTTGAAAAAAATATTAATCATTTTTCTAAATGTATATAATGGTCTACTTAAATTATGAATACTAATAAACACTTGTAAACAAATTGTTGCACCAGGTTGGGTGTTTAAATTAATCTGCAATCCTGGTGGCCTGATTTATAAATGCAGTTGCTTCCTGCAGTTGGGCCACCAATACAATCTATCTTGCTTTGGTGAGGGTGACCCAAAATACCAAACACATCTAGGAGTTTTTGATTACCGGTGTTTCATTTACATATTTTGCATGTGGTATGCATGAAGATAAATATGTTTATGCAATTTGGTGGATGTTTTTGGACATTCCCAGACTTTACATTTTAAGGTATGGTGTTCTTCCCTTCTCTTGCTGTCTATTCATCTTTTGATTACGGTAGCTCCACTCATCCTCTCCTCATACAGCTGATTTAAAGTTCTCTTGCTCATTGGCCTTTTTTTTGTCTTTTTCTTCCTACCTGTCTGTTTTGCCGTTTGATTCTTCTAATCTAAAGTTTACTTATTTAAAGTGGATTGAAAGAATTTTTTTTAATTAACAGATTTTCTGCTGTGCAGTTAAACTGCACCTCCATACATGTAACCTTATCTTAACTCAAATTTTACTTTTTTAACATTAAAATGACCCGCATGAGTCATTTAAATGACCACTGGTTGTTTCTATATTTGAAATTGTCATGCCCCTAAGAGTGACATCAGTCATGGCACTTGACCAGTTTCATCCTTTTACTTTCTATGCATAAACTTTATATGGCATGGATATGAATCCCTATAATCAGGTACTGTATATAATGTGAACATCTCACCATAGCACCAATGTGTTAAAACTGATGAGCTGTAATGTCTTTCAGTTATATGAGGGGTGTTAAAGTCAAAATGGGACATGATGAAATTTCTCACAAATGAAGGTTTAAAACCAATTGACCTTTCCAGATGACTTCAAGCACAGTACTGTGATGATACTCTTAACTGCATTAAAACATATGGTGCAAATGCTTTACGTTCAGCAAGTACAGTGCCTGATCATTTTAAATCAACGGATAACTTGTCACCAAATTGCAGAAGAGATGTACAGTGGCTTGCAAAAGTATTCGGCCCTCATGAACTTTTCCACATTTTGTCACGTTACAGCCACAAACATGAATCAATTTTATTGGAATTCGAAGTGAAAGACCAATACAAAGTGGTGTACACGTGAGAAGTGGAACGAAAATCGTACATGATTCCAAACATTTTTTACAAATAAATAACTGAAAAGTGGGGTGTACGTAATTATTCAGCCCCCTTTGGTCTGAGTGCAGTCAGTTGCCCATAGACATTGCCTGATGAGTGCTAATGACTAAAAAGAGTGCACCTGTGTGTAATCTAATGTCAGTACAAATACAGCTGCTCTGTGACGGCCTCAGAGGTTGTCTAAGAGA
>JAQMYL010000012.1:25306373-25334043 GCA_030014365.1 Clarias pachynema
ATGTTTGGAATCATGTATGATTTTCGTTCCACTTCTCACGTGTACACCACTTTGTATTGGTCTTTCACGTGGAATTCAAATAAAATTGATTCATGTTTGTGGCTGTAATGTGACAAAAAGTGGAAAAGTTCAAGGGGGCTGAATACTTTTGCAAGCCACTGTATCTGCATGCACTGTACAGTTCTCACAATCACTCACAAACATCCTCTGACCTTGCTTCAAGTTATTTCCACATGTCTGGGTCATTAAAGGAGTTCCTGGGAGGCCAGAGTCTCGAACGTGAATGAGGCAGTCTGATCATGGCTCCATTGTACTGAGAATAAGCGCAGAGATACAGTGGTGTGAAAAAGTGTTTGCCCCCTTACTGATTTCTTATTTTTTTGCATGTTTGTCACACGTAATGTTTCAGATCATCAAACAAATTTAAATATTAGTCAAAGATGACACAAACGCATCATGCAGTTTTTAAATGAATGTTTTTATTATTAAGGGAAAACAAAATTCAAAACTACATAATCCTATGTGAAAAAGTGTTTGCCCCCTCTGTTAAAACATAACTGTTTTATCACACTTGAGTTAAATTTCTCTAGCCACACCTGTTTGCAATCAAGAAATCTCTTAAATAGGACCTGCCTGACAAAGTAAAGTAGACCAAAAGATCCTCAAAAGCTAGATCTCATGCTGAGATCCAAAGAAATTAATGAGAAAGATTTTCAATTATTTTCTATCAGTCTAGAAAATGTTATAAAGCCATTTCTAAAGCTTTGGGACTGCAGCGAACCACTGTGAGAGCCATTATCTACAAATGGCAAAAACAGGGAACAGTGGAGAACCTTCCCAGGAGTGGCTGGCTAACCAAAATTACCCCAAGAGCGCAGCGACAACTCATCCAAGAGGTCACAAAAGACCCCACAACAACATCCAAAGTAAAAGTAACACTGCATTTCAGGAAAAGAACATCATACCAACAGTAAAGAATGGTGGTGATAGTGTGATGGTCTGGGGCTGTTTTGCAGCTTCAGGACCTGAAAGACTTGCTGTGATAAATGGAACAATGAATTCTGCTGTGTACCAAAATATCCTGAAGGAGAATGTCCGGCCATCTATTTGTGACCTCAAGCTGAGGCGAACCTGGGTGCAGCAGGACAATGATCCAAAGCACACCAGCAAGTCCACTTCTGAATGGCTGAAGAAAAACAAAATGAAGACTTTGGAGTGGCCTAGTCAACGTCCTGACCTGAATCCAATTGAGATGCTGTGGCATGACCTTAAAAAGGCGGTTCATGCTCAAAAACCCTCCAATGTGGCTGAATTACAATAATTCTGCAAAGATGAGTGGGCCAAAATTCCTCCACTTTGGACCAAAAAACACTTTTCACACAGGGCTATGTAGTTTTGGATTTTGTTTTCCCTTAATAATAAAAGCCTTCATTTAAAAACTGCATGATATGTTCACTTGTGGCGGACGGTGGTGTAGTGGTTTGCACTGTCGCCTTGCACCTCCAGGGTCTGGGTTCGATTCCCAGCCAGGCTGGATTCCCGTCTCTGTGTGCATGGAGTTTGCATGTTCTCCCTGTTCTTGGTGGGTTTCCTCTGGGTATTCTGGTTTCCTCCCACATTCCAAAGATATGCAGGTTAGGCTAATTGGTGTTCCCAAATTGCCCGTAGTACATGAA
This sequence comes from Clarias pachynema, assembly GCA_030014365.1. Classification (NCBI taxonomy): domain Eukaryota; kingdom Metazoa; phylum Chordata; class Actinopteri; order Siluriformes; family Clariidae; genus Clarias; species Clarias pachynema. Next base: position 25,308,050 of record JAQMYL010000012.1, read on the forward strand.
TGGGTGTGTGTGTGTGTGTGCCCTGCGATGGATTGGCACCAGGGTGTACCCTGCCTCGTGCCCTAAGCCTCCTGGGATAGGCTCCAGGTCCCCGCAACCCTGAATACAGGATTAAGCGGTATAGAAGATGAGTGAGCGAGTGTTCACTTGTGTTATCTTTAACTAATATTTAAATTTGTTTGATGATCTGAAACATTTAAAGTGTGACAAACATGCAATAAAATAGGAAAACAGTAAGGGGGCAAACACTTTTTCACACCACTGTAAGTGCATTAGTGTAGCAGGGGATTATATAGGTAAATGAAGGTAGTTTTTACTCTCATAACGTTTTTTTTTCCTGCACAATCAAAAGTCACTCTTTTGGGAATGTTTTCCACTATGTTTGGAAGTGTGGTTATGGATATTGGTGTTCATTCAGCCACACAGGCATTGGTGATGTCAGGCACTGATGTTGGTTGAGGAGGTCACCAGTTTTCAGTTTGCTTTGTGCACAAGGGCATAGTTAGATATTTTTAAAACGTAGGTTTTAATCACATTCTGAAGTTACTGCTAAACTCTAACCTATGGTTAAAACTATGTGGACACCTCATGCTCACCCTCTTACGTAGTTCATCCCCAAACTTAGAAGCAAGACGATTAGACTAGTGAATGTCATTCTGTGCTGCATCATTACAGCTTCCCTTCCGTGGAACTAAGAGGCGCTAACATGTTTTAGCATAACCATCCCCTTGTGCACAAAGCTCCTTCAACGAAGGCTTGGTGCAGACATTGCCAAATATATTGCATTTCCTAATGAAATAAGCTAATTGCAGCAAGTTTTTAGCTTTTTAAAACAATTTAAATGTGGTTATACAGTAAAGTTATCAGTGTTTACTAATTTGTAAACGCGCTCATCAGCTTTAACGGGCTACAAAAATCTCTTCAGTTCAGTACGCGTTACACTCTGATTGGCTAAAGAACATTTCCCGACCAATCACGTTTCAGTGCGTCGCTTTGCATTGGAATGCGGAAGTGCCTCAGAATGTACTCGTGGATGCCCATGGTACCGCTCAAGGCGTGTGAAAATGTTCCTGCTGTACGATGCGGTGTTAACGTGTGACAAATCATCGGTACACATAAGAAAAGGCTCTGGTGGCTGTATTATTTATGTGATCAAGCTCAGTAGAAACGACACAATCACCAAAAACCTCACACGAACGTGGGATTATTACTATTCATCTTTTATCGCAAAATGTTTAGAGGAGATAAAGCTTAATTAATGAGAACAGATACTAGAAAAATGTAATCACCCATACAAATGCATTTATTTCCGTGTAAAAAAGATAATTTTTTGATGACTGGGTGAGTTGAGTGTATGTATAAAGTCTTTATATATAACTCTATATTTACCTTACCCCCAAATTAATGGAGGAAATTTCTCTATATGCCACAAACCTCAATTCAGGAAGAATTTAAATTTTATTCATATCATGTAGCCTGGACTAAATAGACTCACAGTCCACTTTATTAGGAATGCCTGCACTTTCATGTAGCTACCCAATGAGCCAAACAGTTGGTACCTTCTTGATGAGAAAGATCAGAGAAAAATGATCAGACTAGTAATCTATAGTCAATAGGAAGTCTATAGTAATTTAGGTGAGCACTCTTTACAACCGTGCTGAACAAAAAAAGCATCTTAGAACACACAAAATACCTGGGGGAGATGAGCTACAATAGCAGATCAGATTCCACCACTGTCAGTCAAGAACAAGAATCTGAGACTATCATGGGCTCATCCATCCATCCAGGAACCTCTGTAGTCCAACCCAACTAGGGAGCATGGAGGCCAATGGTGACCATTGTGTTTATTGACATTTGTATGACCACTGTAGGATCTCCAGTCAATATTCACACTATGGGCAATTTGGGAATGCCAGTTAAACTAATCTACATAGCTTTGGACTGTGGGAGAAAACTGGAGTACCCGGAGGAAACCCACCTAGACGAAGTACAGGGGCTGGAAGTGCAAGGCGACAATGCTAACCATTAAGCCACCATGCTCCAGGGTTTGGGTTTGATTCCCGCTTCAGATCTGTGTGCATGGAGTTTGTATGTTCTCCGGGTACTCTGGTTTCCTCCAACAGTCCAAAGATATACAGATTAGTGTGTGTGTGTGTGTGTGTGTGTGTGTGAAGTGGGTTGGATAGGCAACCCATTCAGGGTGTACCCTGTCTTGTGCCCCAAGTTTGCCTTTTGTCTCTGATTTTGATCCATATTTACATACAGCCAGTGATTGGACAGCGCACAAACGATCAGCCAATCATGACACAGGAGGCGGGATTTTCTGGGCTGAAAAGTGCATTTGTCTGTACTTCAGTGCATGGCTCCTCCCCGGATGCACACACACTCTGAACTCCTCCCTCGGTTGTCCAGCTGCAACGTTTACCCCCTTTTTCACATACACACACGTACAGTTTTGGGTCTTTCATGGTGCGGGCTTGTGAGAGGAATATGAAGTTCTTGGTCGCTATCACGATTATTGTCGCCTCGGTGTTTTTCCTGCTGCTGCCAAACGGCTCTCAGGCTGATGAGAAGAAGAAAGGGCCCAAAGTCACGGCCAAGGTAAAGACTGCAGCTACTGCAACGCTGTTTGTGGGCGGTTTATAATAATAATTATAATAAATAATAATAATAATACTCTGTGAATGATGGGACGTTTGCTAAGATTGTGCATTAGTATGTGTGATGAAAAGTGTGTTATCCCGTGCAGCAGGCGGAGCCGGAGTGTGTGTGTGTGTGTAATGGCGAGTGAAGGCCACGTCTGCGTTAACCGGCTGATGCGCATTGCGTTTGCGCACGAGCCGAGTTTCCTTATTTGAAACGAAACAATTGTATATAAATTCCAGCAGACGCCACAGCCGCTACCCATAATCCTGTCTGTTCATACACAGCTCTGTACAGGGTTCTGTATCCACGCGTTCTGTCCAGAGGTATTTCTTTGTTCCGTCGTAGTGTGGAAAAAATACACGTCCCAGAAACACCCGCGTTGGAGACACACACAGAGAGAGAGGGGGGAAAATTAGCCGTTGCTAATTTGCAAATCTCTCTTCTTTCTGCTTTAGTCAGACTGAAAGTGAGCTTGTGCGTCTGAGAAACCGTGAACAGAAATAAAGTTTGTTTCTGTCAGCACACCTGACTATCACCCCAGATATTTGCTTGTGTTTTCGGGATTTTGTGCTCATTCAGCCACATGAGCATTAGTGAGATGTTTGGTGAGGTTTTCAGTAGGGATAAGGTCAGGACACTCAAATTCTTTCACTCCCACTTTGTCAACTCATGGGGATTTTTCAGTCATGTTGGAACAAGTTCTGGTTCTCTTGGTTCTAATAAAGGGAGTGATGAATGTGTGTGATTGCCAGGGGTCCTCATACTTTTGGTCACTCTATAAGGACTGCATCCAAATACATATACTTCAATATGAAGCTTTTTTGGAGTGTTCCTGTGTGGAGTTCGTGCTCATTTATTCTGTAGAGCATTTATAAGGTCCGGCATTGATGTTGGACAAGAAGGCCTGGTTCGAAATCTCCCTTCATGTTCATCCCAAAGGTGCTCAGTGGGTTGAGGTCAGGGCTCTGTGCGGGCCAGTCAAGTTTTTCCACACAAAACTCAGCAAACTATGTCTTTATAGTCCTTTCTTTGTGCACAGTCATGTTGGAAAAGAAAAAGGGCCTTCCCTTAACTTTTGCTACAACGTTAGCTGTGAAGCATAGCGTTGTCTAAGATGTCTTGGTATCCTGAAGCATTAAGTTTGTCCTTCACTGGGGATAAGGGGCCTTGATTGAAGCATCTGAATTCAATAATGATCAGGTTTGGTCCATATAGTGTAGTTTATATCCTCTAAATTCCTGTTTTTGAACACCTCTCCATCTTGTCATGCAATGGTTTTCCAGACACATGACACTTTTTTTTTTTTTTTTTAACCCATAATCCCTATGCCATATTTCAGGTATACTTCGATGTCCGAATCGGAGATGAGGATGTAGGGCGCATCGTCATCGGATTGTTTGGAAAAACCGTTCCAAAGACCACTGATAATTTCCTCGCATTGGCTACAGGAGAGGTTCGAGCTCACATCTTTATTTATTTCACTTTAATTTAATTTATGAGTTCAGGTTATTGCCAGTAACATAGTATGCTAAATAAATGCATAAACGTTAGTGCCTTTCTGCCTCAACAGAAAGGTTTCAAGGGAAGCAAGTTCCATCGCGTGATTAAGGACTTCATGATCCAGGGAGGCGACTTCACCAGAGGAGACGGAACTGGTGGTATGATACCTGTCCTTTGTTTATACCTTTTAGCATTGTTAAATATTTATCTATATGTATTTATTAGAGAGTAGTTTGCACCCCTATAAATTACACTGCTTCACCATGGATTTAGGTAATGAATGAAGAATAATATTCATTAACATAATTAAACAGTTCAGAATGTATATATATATTTTTCATTTTTTCCCCTACTGAATAACTGAGCTGTAGATCGATTGAAATTGATGTGACTTATAGTCTCCCTTGAGTTTTATATTAAATCCACTCAGTGCAAGAAATCAAGTCTGCTAAAGTAATCAGATTGGATTTGGCTCTGTTCAGCCCAAATCCAACATATTGTCGACCTATCTGCATTGGTTGCTGTGGTAACCAGAAGTTTGCATGCAGCACGATATTTCCTTATGTAAAGGGATGTTTCTGTGCATTCCCTCTAGCTTTGCCTGTATTAATGCATCCCCCAGAGTGCTATCAGAAATTTCATTTTGTTCTCTGTCCAGAGACTATTGTTCTGTGACCGAAAGCATAGCAACATACCTTTCTATGAATTTCTATATTTTTATTTCCATCTCCATTTCTTTCATTATCTCCGTTTGTTTTTTCAACCATTGGTCCATGTCCCATACCATGTGATCGTGTGAACTTGAACTTTTGTCAAGTGATGCAATGGACTGTTTGAAATCTAATTAGAGTTAGTTGAGCATCCAGACTGAGACACATGATTTAAATCTGATTTCAAACCAACTCTGGATATGATTCAAATCGGATTTGCAAAAATATTTTTTATTTTTTTTATTTTTTTTAACTGTTCAGACAACATGAAGGAAATCTGCTAACAAACTAATTCCAATCTTGATGGGACAAAAATCGAATTTGGACTGTCTGTCTGAAAAATGCCTAAGTGGTTCTGTTCTTCTGCTTCCGTAGGAAAGAGCATCTATGGTGATCGTTTCCCTGATGAGAACTTCAAGCTGAAGCACTATGGCCCAGGATGGCTGAGCATGGCCAACGCAGGCAAAGACACTAACGGCTCCCAGTTCTTCATTACCACCGTGCAGACACCATGGCTTGACGGAAAACACGTCGTCTTTGGCAAGATCTTGGAGGGCATGGTGAGTGTCTTCAATTGTCTTTAGATTTGTCTGATGATCCTGTAATAACATCATAGTGTGATGGAGGCTTGTGTTGTTGTCTTGTATAAGGCTGTGTGCTGCACATGGTCCTACAGTACCTTTCGCTCCTGCGTATACAAGCTGTATAGAGACCTGTAAGAGCATACCAGATTTGGATGACCAGCCTTTTTTTGTTGCTCTTGTTCATTCTTCAATCTTTAAATTTTCTTGGTCTTTCCCCCTTAGGATGTGGTGAGGAAGATCGAGGCCACCAAAACAGACGGCAGGGACAGACCTCTAAAAGACGTCACCATCCATGAATGCGGCAAAATCGAAGTGGAAAAGCCTTTTGCTATTGCAAAAGAGTAAATCACCCGGGGGGACAAACAGGACTGTGGGCTTCTGGGGTTTTAGCAGGTCTGCTGTACCACTGATATTTTAGTGGTGTGTATATGTATGTATGTATGTACGTGTGTGTTTGGCACTTAAGCGCAACCCGCCTCACACTCCTACATCTTTCGTTGTCCACCTTGGGTCCATTTCAAAGAGGCATTCCACATGGTCCTACACTGACCCACTTAACACCTGCTTTTTGTAAACAAACCTTCAATAAAGGATCCAAGTTTTGTTAATTGCTCTGTGTTCATGTTCTGTGTTGTGAATAATGTTTCATTTAGGAAATGTGTACACAGAAACGCACGTTTAAATACACATTAACACATGAAAAAGTTTAGTTTGAAATTGCAAATAAATCAATATTCAGAAGATTAAAATTTGCTTCAAATTCCACTGTAGTTACAGCAGATGTTCTCTTAGGCAATGCAATTTCATCTTGAATTAGGAGCATGCAAGTGTCTACACATGCTCAAGGATTCTCTGCATACAGTGTGGAGCTTTTTCAAATGTATATTTATTAGGGCCCAAGCACTTTAGCAGGATCTTCTTGTTTTTCTAAGGATTTTGGGCACAAACACACTCATATCACACACATCACAAATGTTAACACATTCGCATCTCTCTCTCTCTCTGTTAACACACAGACTCGTACACAACACATCACACACACACACCTCTCTCTCTCTCACACACATACTAACACTCACATGTCTCACACACACAATCACATACACTAACACACTTAACAAATATTTAGGGCCCAAACTGACATCAGCCCTATATAGTGTGTGACGTGTGCAAGTTGTGCGGTGCACCCGGGCGGCGATGGCTTTTTGTAGGTGTGGAGATAAAAATATAAAATTAATGCTTATTGAAGTGAAACAAGCTCAGGTTTTGTGTTTTTCCTTTAAAAAGGATTTTTTTTAAATGCAACTTCAATGCTCAAAGAACATTAAGATATCCCATGATTATTCAGTCAATTACAATTTAAATTCAGTGTACAAGGCTTTTTTTTTTATTTTTATACAGGACTATACAGGTGGTAGTGTTGCAGCTTTACAGCTCCAGGGTTTGATCCTGGGTTTTCCTTCTATCTGCATGGGTCTCTCCTGGGTCCTTCTGCCAGTTATGTTGGCTAAGATTAAGGTGGGAATGTTTGTGTGCACATGGTGCTCTATGATGGACTGGCATCTAACCCACCCAGTGCTCCCAGAATATGATCTGCTGTGACCCTGAGTAGGATAAAGCACATACTAAAAGTGCACAAACAAGTCACAAGCTAGTAGACTGTAAACAGGATATTCCGCCTTACAGAGATGAGGTTAATGGAAGTCATCGAAATGTTCAGGGCTTTTATTTGAATAATAAAAGCTCAGTGTCAACCAGTCCGTCTGAGGCAAGGTCCCAAAAGCACCAATCCTGGTCAGTGTTGGAAAAAGGTACCCATCCAGTGTCTCAGGTTATTTGCGCTTCTGGCAACGAGCTCAGGCTGCTTGTGTCTATGACGATGGAGGGGATAGAAAGATGTCTGGGAACGTGTCTAATGCTGGGTTTGGAGAATGTCCTTAAGCCCAGCTTATTGTTTTTGGGGAAGAAGCCCTGCAGGACACCAGCTACAACTATGTCTGGCAGATCTGTAGGGAGACAAACAAAAAACTGAAGTGATGTATTTCGTGAGTTGACTTACAGGCAGCATTAAGTTCTGACTAGTTTATAGTCATGTGCACTATGTTCATATAAAATACATATGTATTAACTTGTTCAAGATAGAAATTAGCTTCCTGTTGTCACTATATACAGAATTCATATAGTTTCCAAAGCTAGCAAGCTATTTTCAAATCATGTCACACTAATCAGTGTAAAGACTGGTTACTAGGGATGGGTTTCGCCACGGATCACCCAATATGATATTATGAAACTTAGGTGCTGATTCGATTTAATTCTACATGTCATGATTATGTATCACGATTTTATATACATCCCAGTTCGATTTTTTAAATACTACCACACATGATGTGCCAGTGTATGAATAGTTTAGCATGCCACCTGTAGGATTAAACAGGAACTGCAACATTTTACCACCAAAAATGCAAAAGTATATAAATTTAAAAAATAACTTTAAGATAAAAATCTATGTTGAAGTCACATTCATTATTGACACACGAAAGAATCATGATATGCAGCTGAATCAATTTCCCCCCATCTCCATTGGCAACACACTACATGTGACGCTGCATATTAGCTTCATTGGCAGGTTTACTATTACAAAGCAAGCTAACTACTTATTGCGTGCCTTCACCAGTGAGACTGTGTATGACAAAATAAAATGAAACTATGAGTCAGACTGTCTCGGATTTTTGTGTTAAACAGTAAACGGGAACTAATTGCAGGTAGGAAGTAAATTTGTGAATGGGAACTGAAAAAACTGCAGACCATATGAATCACAGAATTGATCCGGTGGAATCGTTTGAGCCAAATTTAGTTTTACTATGTTACTATGTCATATCTAATTGGCACAGAATCAAGAGCCACTTGCTGTGATATCACACTGTCGCTGACTGGTGCTGCTCGTACATAGAAATTGAATTATCACTCACTGCATAGTTGCTCTCTAGTGTAAATGTAGAGTAAATACATGCTGTATATGCTTTACACACATGAAATGTAGACATGCAACATTTATGAGCAAATTTCTCCACAGGTCTGCACTCGTTTCAACGCGACATTGAGAAATAAGGCTGTATAAAAGGTTATTCAAGTGTTAAATGATATTGCATTTTATATATGCTTTAAACATTTCACAATGTCACATAAAAATGGAAATTGTATCAACATCCACATTGCAAAATTCACATACAGTATATGGGATGTCTGTAAAACATACAAATTACTGTTGGAATACATAAGAGCTCCCTGAAGGCCCTCAAGTGTTGCATCACAGGCTCGTGGTTGCACTACAGCAGACATTCCTGCATCCCTGGCATACTCACAGGCATTTCAGCTTCACAGGTCTTGCAGCACTCCTGTGTAAGCATGTCTAGACACCTAAAGCTCCTCAACAAACTAGTACGTATACACATTCACTGAAAAATGATGCCAAAGACAAGGCTGTGTACTAGGCAACACTGGCTCTTTCACAATTCTAAGAAAGATTATTATTAAAACACAGGCATTACCTGACTTTGAAGCAAGGAGATAGGGGTCACACGAGAAACCCACCACTCTCTGATGCAGCAGCTCACAGCTAGAAGACATTAATTACACATACAGTATGAACCAAAAAAAAAACACTCAGGTTAAACTTAATCTGTTTTAAATTTATGTTGCTGAAAAAAGTTTATAGTTCCTAATAGATCACATTACAGAGTGATGGGTGCATCAGGGTAAGAAGGGAAGCATATGAAGGGATGCACCCACCATGCTGAGTTCTACAAGCTTCTGGAGGCAGTGTTATGATCTGGGGTTGCTTCAGGTCTAGACTCAGCAACATTATGTGGCAATAAAACAGAGTCAGCTGATGACCTGAATGTCTCAAATTGGACAAAAGTTGCTTCCGAGAGCATTGAGGACTCATTTTCACAGATGAATTTGAAGTCGAAGGAAATCTTTGCACATGCAGTTGTTTTTTTTTGAGGTGGCTGCTGACGTTGTAGTTTATGTTTCTGCAGTTTATGCAACTCACTCAACAATCTCAATAACATTTGGCAGTGCTTTTGCTTGTCCCAAATGATGCGTTTTAACATAATATTCATAAACATTTACATTAAAATATACCTTTATCAATGGGATTTTATTTGCAACTGAACTGCTGCATTAAGTGTTCATTCAACATTTTTACTTTCTTCCCCCTCATAGGATAGTAAAGTGACTCAATGAAATGATTAAATTCATTCATGCAGTTGGACTTTTGCTTCTCTGTTTCCTTTTTGCTCATTTACATTAGTGTTCCCATTGATCAAATCCTCATTGCATCAGTGTAAGTAATGAAACCATTTACTGCACTTATATAAAAGGGATTCCGGTAGACACTTACCTGCTTTTCTGTTCGTGTGTGTCATTCTGATGTTCTTCACTAAAAGAAATTCCATAGAAAAGTCATTATACTGTAGATGTTACACTTTTTATAAAAATTAGTGCAGATTGTTTTGAGGTTGGTTATGCAGCAGGACACTTCCATTAAGGATCGACATATTTGGACACACACTCACTCACACACTCGTTAATAAACTATCTCGGCATAAACAAGCTTTGGGTCAATGAGTCAATTCACATATTATTGTCCATTAACTTATTAAAGAAACTGTAGACAAATATTAAAAACTCATGTACTAATTAGACCTACATGCAAATCCATTTGCGATATGGAAATGGCATCAAAAACAGACAAATTCTGAAGGGAATCACAGAATGCATCATGCAAGATGTAGAACAAATAAACAAATAGTATTAAAAGTATAGTTTTCAATTTCTTTTTTTTTTTTTTTAAAAAACAATGATGTTATGGATGTGACATTTTTTGCATTACTAATGTAAATTGTTATATACACTGTAATACCACCAAGTAAACATTTTAAATGTCTTTATCACAACAAGCTTGACATTTACATGGAACTAATGTGATAACATCAATCCACAGGTGTAGTACATACCGAAAACCGCAGATCTTGTTCGCTGTGTGGAAGTGTTTGACCTCCAGGAAATCCAGCAGCTCCTGAGGAACCACTTCATTCTTATACAGGATCGCCTGCATGCAGAAATTATTTTTGTAACATACCAACTACAACACTATATTGTGCCGGTGACATACATGGAGATGGGTTTGTGACCTCCTGCTCTACCTGTATGTAGTCCTCCAGCTCCTGCTGTCTCTGCTCTGCCGGTTTAGCACGCAGCTGGGTCCGCTTGCTGGGGAATTCAGGCAGTTGGAGGATCTTTTTGAGCTTTCGGTGCAGCATCTGGAAATCACTCTGCCGCCGGAGAACAAAGTGCTTCCTTCCGTTGAACAAAACCTCTACCCTGAAAAGCTGTGAAGCATAGAAACACACTTTAACAGCTGTCCCTTTAAAAGGGATTTCCAAGCAGCACCCTCTAGTGAAATGACTTGGTTATTACCATGTGGACATCTAGAGCTCTACACACTGTATACTCAACTTGTTTTTCATGCATGATGAAGACATCAGTGTCTAATATCGCCTTTGCTACTGTTCTGTCTCTTATTTATGTCGAATGAATGCTACAATGATAGTGGCAGCTAGCTATTCAGCCAAGCCAGGGCTCGCCATTGTGGCTCTGACGGGTGGACACATCTTTCCCTATTGTATAGGAGATAAAGAGAAGAAACTACGTGTGCTTGTTTCTGGGCCACACCAGAATTCTGTTTCAAGAGCATTAGGAGAACTGTGAACTATTCTAGTAATGCCACCAAAAAGAAGAAGCCACAGTTGCAACAGACAAAAGCAAAAGTGTTCTGGATTACTTTCTAATAGTTCATTAATATTGGGCACAGATCAATGGAGGAAACAGAAGATGCATTTAAACTTCAAATCGTTGTGATACTACAGTATAGTCAAACAAGATTGGATAGAGGCTGCAGGGTGTGATTGGCCAATTTATGATCTGTGCCCAGTGTGCATTGCACATACAGTCACCAACACCTTGCTGCAGCTATGCAGGAATCCAAATAAAGGTGTGCACTGGGACTAGGATTACACATAAATGCTGGTTGTTACATTCTTGTGGGTGGAAGCAGCCAGTCACATATAAAGCTTGCAAGACAAATAAGGCCAATAGTCAATAATACAGGACTGTATTAGATGCAAAGAGGTGATCAAATGGTGCTATGTGGCATGTTAACTGTCTTCATTCAATCATCGCCATTAAATGCTTTAATCAAAACCAATTAAAAGGTCTAAACAATAGTATTACATTTCTTAATTCAATAGTTCAATTGCCTGAGGTCATGGTAGTAAGGAAACTTCCCAGACATTACATGAAGAATCCTTCACACGAATTAAGCACAAAAGGAAACACATTCAAACACATTACTCTTCAACATCTGCATACTACAGTGAAGAGATTGGCGCTATAGCAAACAAAATGTGTAAGAATATCAAATCATTTTTAGGGTATATGAAGCACATCCAAGCAGTAAATATGATCTAGCAGAGATTGGCAGATATGGAAAAGCAAATAAAGGTGAATCTCAATAAAGTGCAAAGTATGAGGAAAAATACCTGCAAGGTCTTTAATAACAAAGGAAGCAGAAAGCTTATGAACAATTTCAAACCGGAGTAAATATTAAAGATGATGATATACAAGCGAGCAATAGCCAATGAATAATGAACTCAATCATGGACGCAAACTGTCATTAAATGAGCTCTTTGCCAGAAAGTATGCTCTTGATTATATTTTGAGACTGATCTACATTTTGCTTAATACAAAACAATCTGGAACATTATAAATCTAACCACTTAAACGTCAGCTAGGTATTAATTGCTAATTCCCCAAAATTGTCTGAACATGTTGGACGACAGTGTTGAGGTATTCGAACTGTGCGACACGCCCTCACTGCAGCTCCTTCACTGAATGAGACTGTACCAGCAAAAGCTGTATTTAAATAACTGATATCAGACCGTTATGCATTTTAACATCACCATACACCAACAGAGCAGGCTTGTTACTTTCATTATTAAAAAACAAAACAAAACTGAGGAGCCGAAAAACATGCTACATGAATCTGGAATGACTTGTTGAGGTGTTGGACCACATTTCCTGGAAGCCCTGGACCACCTTTACCCATTTCAAGTCAGTAATTGTTTTCTACGATTCCACTAAAAAGATGCGCTAGGTATCTGCCAAGTTAGAGAATCAAGTACCAGGTACCAAAGTGACCTGACTTCATGATTAAAGTAGTATATAGTTGAGATCAGTTTATTGTATGTTTTAAGGTAAGAGGATGATATCTAGGCGGCATGGTGGTATAGTGGTTAGCACTGGCGCCTTGCACCTCCAGGGTCCGGGTTAGATTCCTGGCCAGGCTCGATTCCCGTGTCTGTGTGCATGGAGTTTACATGTTCTCCCCATGCTTGGTGGAATTCCACCAGGTACTCCAGTTTCCTCCCACAGTCCAAAAACCTGCAGATTAGGCTAATTGACGTTCCCAAATTGCCCGCAGTGTGTGAATGTGTGTGTGACTGTGTGTATGTGCATGTGCGATGGATTGGCACCCTGTCCAGGGTGTAAGCCTCCTCATGCCCCAAGTCTCCTGGGATGAATACAGGATAAATCGGTATAGACGATGAGTGAGTAGGTGAGTGAGGATGATATCTCACACCTTAATGATAATACTGAGTTACTATCGGAAGTCTTTCTTCCAATAAAAGTAATAACAAAGCAATCTGGATTCATAGTCAGACTGAACCCTGAAGATTCCCCAAACCCCATAATACATTGCAATGAAATTGTTGTTTTCCATGTAAATGATGCCAGGTGACCTCTAGTCCTGCCTTTTTGGAGTAAATGAGATGTTTCTCAGTTGCGTTCCCATCCTATTTATGGGGTAAAGTCACTACTTCATAGGTCATGGTACGTATGACTTCGAGTGCAAGCATTACGATGGTAACTCACCTTTTGAGCCCAACGCTGTATGATAACTAGACCCTTCTGCTTTAAAGTGCTATTATTCTGCTTTGATCTCCTGTGCCACCTTCAACCGAACTGAGCAGCAGATCAACAAGTGAAAATCTCGGTCATTTCCCAGTTCATTGGACAATAATAAACATTAGTTCATTAGACATTGTTGATGTTGTTGATTTCAACAAGGCTTACTTACTGACTTTAAAGCAGGATAATATAATTTTTCTCTTTGTTCCTAGCAGATCTGCTTTATTATAAGAGTGGGAAAATGTGGGGAAATGGAATAAACATTTATTTATAGCCCATGTACAGTATATGGTGCAGTAGACTGTGTACTGATAAAATTTATTTAAGTTTGGGGTCAAGGGGCTTCTTTGGAAAATACTTCTGCTAGGTTGTTAGACTTACTGCAACTTGAAGGATAAGTGATAGTAAATATAACAAACATCAAAATTTAGGAGTCAAAAACTCAAACACAATTACGATTTCTGAACATGACCGCAGATCTGTATGGTTATCAGGGAAAGTTTCTGAGTTCCTGTAAACTTCAACTGAGGATTTCACGTCCTTGAAGTTTCCCATTTTCCTTAACAATACCGGAACTAGCAGTACTCACTTCCACTTCATATCTGTTCTCACTCTGAGCAAAACAGTTTCACTTCTCGTCTGCCTCACCTCTGAGGGAGGACAGGTTTTGGACTTGTTCCTGGTTGCGAGAACGGGAATGTACGAGAGCACTAATCGTGCATGCTTTAACAAGTCAGGGTGAAATCTACCTGTGTGATGCAACACTGGGTCCTCAGAGCCAGAAGGGAAGTGACTTACAGAATTTCTTTTTTTGTGTGTAAGAAATGACAACTCCTTATGAGATTTCAACTCAGTTTTTGAAAAAGCAAAGTACACCCAAACTCCAGTGAAAATGTTCCTACACGTGATAAGCGATGTGTTCTGTTGACTGCATTAGTTAAGTGATGTAGCCTAAGAGCAGAGACTGTGCTCTGGAGACCCAGCAGGAATGTGAGAAACAGCAGGACTATCATCAACAGCAGGCTGAATTTGCCCTTTCAGGTTAGAGCAAAGTTGCCTTTTTGAGCCAATTCCTGAAACCTGTTTCACACTAGAGTTCTGTGTACAAAAACAAAACACTGCATTTATGACATTTTTATTTACTTATTATTATGTAAAGAATTTTAAAAAATGCTGATGGGACTTAAGGTGTAGTTACGCTTACCACCCTAAAGTAGATTATTGTCCTTATACAAATGTTAGTTGCTTGGTTAAGTTGAGTGGTGTTTCAAGAGTGCTTATATGCATTACATCAATCCTTGAAATGTTCACCACATAAAAATCAAAACAGCTACTACTATCGCATTAGCGATAGTGACCGAAGTTGGTAACCATTCCATAACTGATCATCGGTTTGAGTAAACTAGTCGATGATGAAGAATCGGTTTAAGCGCACCGTACGATGCATCTTAGAATCATTGTGTTTCCTAAAAATTAATCCCACCACTGTTCACTATTACTACACCCAGAGGATATTACACATATGTCCATCAAGTAGAATTACTCACATCTGTGGTAAATGTCTTTTACCACATATATTACAATGATAACACGTTACAAACGTGACACAGCTGTAGAAGCAGAAGTACTTTTTCAGTACTACTAGCCTACTAGTATTTAAAACTGTAGAACACCTTCTCTTCAATCAGAAATGAGAATTCATTGCACAGTCTAAAAATGTAGTGGAATAAACCTTCTTTTATATAATGTGTTATAAAACTGCTGCTGCATAATCTACAGAACATATCCTATATTAAAATGGAGAACTACTAAAGCTGAAAAGGTTATGTGGACAGATTAGTTCTGCATGCAATTTATTTCAAATTAATGTAACATTTACACAGCTAATGAACTTCGTCTATGCTGAAGAGTTCTTTAAGTTTACCAGGTTGGCTACAGTTTTCTACTATTTTTCCACTCAATGTCTCCCCCGTTCACTTTAGAAGTGAACCACTAAAATGTTTTGCTATTATTCACTAATGATCCTGGATGAGATCAGTTACAAAAGACTAAATTCCACAATTTGAGTTGAATTAACTGAAAAAAGATGAGACTCAAACATTATGTCTGTGTCTACAGACAGAGACATTATCTCTATAATACTTAGACAAAGTCGTTTAAGTGTGCATATTTTATTTGTCTGTACAGAATTTTTCTTATTTAAATGGTTTGAGGAGGCAGGTTTAAAGCTTTCCAGGTTAAAGTGATAGCCTCCTTTACACCAGCACTCATTTATTCACTCCTTAGTTGGCTCCTTAAGTTCTCCGGCCAGGCTCATCAGTCACATCCTGGCATGTGTGAGGGTGTAAAGTAATTTTCATTATGTTGCCCTTTGGTCAGTGAGTTACAGCAATGGCCAAGGGACATTTAAAGAGCAACTGAGGTTGTTGAAGTTAAGGTGGGTTCGATTTGTAAGTGCAGCACAGCATTAATAATTATACCAATGGGAGTTTCTTTCCTGGATAATAAGGCAAGTATGAATGATTTTTTTTATGATACTGAAAGAAAATGAAGCACACGTTGGGATTATACTAATATTCTAAAAACGACATATTCATAAGGACGATTTCAGCATTTGCTCAGCTCGAAACGATGTCAGAACAGCAATTAAAAGAATAAAACAGCTAGGAAGGTTGTGATAAAACATGACACATATTAGGTCAATACATGTATTAATGTTGGCATCAATCACCTTTTACTTAATCATAAAAATATGGGATTGTTGTGGTACATTTTTAAGATGAATATTATGCATCACCTCAGTATTCTTGCTGTCTTCAATGGTTTCCTCAGACCACCAATGCAGGGAGCTAAAATGTGTTTTAAATGTCCCCTAGGTGTGAATGAGTGAGTGAATGTGTATGTGTACGCATGGAATGAAAATACGGTACCATGTCGTGTGCTTATTAAAACGATTTAACGTCGTTATATTGATATGCCCGTAAAGTGATGTTCAGCTTTTTAAAATTATACATCAATGTTTATCTAAATGCAACGCGGAGAACCTCAAACCTGCTAAGAAAGAGTCTACTATGCTGACAAATTTCGACTTTCGAATACGATGCAAAAGTCGTAACATGTTGCTACGTTGCTGCTAACCCCTAGGGAAAGAGCTTTGAGGGTATACACTAGCCTGTGGTGTGTTTTGGGTCAGAAGTACTCCCTGCAAAGGGCTCCATTCAGCTTCTCGGTTTCCTTCCCTCCCTTCATGACTCCCTGACGCACTCTCACACACTCAGCCGGTCTCACACACTCACAGAGCAGCCTTTGTCATGGTCGACGGCATGGGTGCGTGCTTCCGCTAGGATGAAGTCCTAAGACACAGGGCTCCCGTGTCCACTCAGGCACTTAAACACAAGGCCAATGTGTTTGACATACCAGCTCAGACTGGTCAACAACACACAATCAATATTCCATCTATGCTTTTCACGGTCAGGCACAGCCTGATCTGTCTGGCTTTCTCAAATTCTGAAAAATATTTACGAATCTCGAATGTCTCAGGATTTTCAGCTCCTCAACATGGGGAGTAATAATGTTCAACTTCAGGATATATTACACTATAAAGTTCCTATAAGAGGACATCTGGTTGTGTAAAGACATACACAGTACACAGCGAGTTTGCAGTCGTGTCATTGCAGTGCTGAATTCAGTTGTTGCAGGGCTTTTGGTGAAAGGCATCTGAGCTTTGACTGACAGCAACACCTTCCAGCATGCTGCAATTCAGCTTGCACAAACATGATCCTACTTTAAACCAGAGAGATAAACATCAAACACACACACACACACACACACACATAACCACACACACACAGGATTCTGATGTACTGTACTGACTCAGTGCAAGCTGGATCTGTATAACTACACGTAATTACACGTCACAGCCAGTCGGAATTCACATGGTGTGTGTTGGAATACCAACTAAAAGTTGCTCCATATGAGAATCAATCATTATGACTTCATATCTTGGCTGGTGCAATCAAACATGTCCTAGAAAGCAAAATAAATGTTTCTTCGATGAGTCTGGCATGAAATTGCACTGACCCTGCAATGTGGTGGACAGGTGCAGGGGTGTGAATCCCAGATGGAGTGAGACTGTGTGTGTGTGTGTGTGTGTGTGTGTGTGTGTGTATGTATGTGTGTGTGTATGTGTGTCTCAAATGACCAGCATTCCAGTGTTTAATGACCTTTGTGTATGTCCTGTAGGACAGAAGTGATTCAGAAAATCCATGTACCTGGACAGAGGAACCATTAAAAGCATAACACTGTTGTATTTTGTTCATTCAGTTATTCAGCTCAATGAGTGAACCAGAGCGAACCGGATTAATGTCACATTTCATTTAAACATCTTGGTCTATCAATACAGATGTCTATCAAGGTCTAATATAAAGCCAGGGCTCGGGTCCAGTGGTTAAGCTTTAGTGATTTTTTTTGGACTGTCCTGTATGACACCCTGGTTTAGTGGTGGCTCAAACACTACACTCTGAGTTGCAAATCAGAAGGTCAGGGGTTCAAGTCCAAGCACTACCTACAGTAGCTGTCACTGTTGTCCCTTTACCCTGTATCCTGGCTCCCATCCCAATATCCTAACTAGGATATGTGAGCACTTCTATAACCGTGTACCCTGTACAGGGTCACGGGGGGCCTGGAGCCCATCCCAGGAGACTTTGGGCACCGTGGACAGAGTGCCAATCAATTACAGGGTGCATGCACGCGCAGGCACACACCCACTACGTGCACGCCAATTAGTCTAACCTTCATGTCTTTGGACTGGGGAAGGAAACAGGGGAACCCGAAGGAAACCCACCGAACATGAAACCCCATGCACACAGACCAGAAGCGGGAATCGACCCCTGACTCTGGTGGTGCAAGGCAACAGTGCTAACGATTAAGTGCCATAGGACACATAACTGCATCTTAATCTGATAGCAAATGATAGGCTGATTAGTTTGTTAGATCGGCATGATGTGGTCATGAGAAACTTGTTTTAAAACACATTCTTATAGAAATTGGGTTACTTTCAAATAAACTCCACGATGATCAAAGTGATGCATATTTTAAATTAGACTTAAAAACACAATTGGCATGAGTGAGAGCATGAGTGAGAGTCCGTACTCACCTTGTGGGACTTCCCTGACTCGTCCACTTCCCTGTGCACAGAGGGGATCGACACCTCAATCATCGCGCGCACGTTCAGCATCGCCGCGCGCGCGTCCGCTGGAACACCGGCGTCTGTTCCCGGTGCAGCGCGAGGAGACAAACAGCCCGGGGCTCTGGTCCGGCTCAGGAACCTTCCGACATCGCTTCGGTGTGTGAGTGTGTGTGAGTGTGTGTTAAAGTTGGGAGAACTGAAAAACTAAACCAGGTCAAAGTCAGAAGTGAAGTCAGTAACTCCAGGACGACAGCACGAGCGCTTTAAGGCACGGCGGTTAGACGTTAGAACACACAAGCCACGCCCACAAACAAACACTTTCCCCCCCCTTGATTGGCGAGGCTTTCCCATAGGCTCCGCCCAGAACATAAACAAAAAACTAAAACCGCCCACGTGATACAGCATATAATTATTACCTTATTACACCTGATATTAATAGCTCACACACCTATCATGTCTATTTATTTCTACCAGGACATCACACAGAGCATTTCAAAACTCTTCAAGTCAATAAACATGAAAACTGACTTTGAAAAGTGTGATTTTAATTCACCTCTAATTCACTCATCACGTGAAAGCTACACTGAGTTCAAGTTTAATTTGTGTGTGTGTGTGTGTGTGTGTGTGTGTTGGGCTATGAAAAATCAGTGGAGTCTGAAACAGCTTTTTATTTTGTCATCCTGTCAGTGATTAACTGTTATATGACCAGAAGGTTGTGGACACCTGATCATCACAACCCATATGTGTTCCTGTTGCCAAAACGTTGACAGCATAGAATTGTCTAGAAAATCCTTGTATGCCGAAGCTTTATCAATTCCACTCGACTGGACTGAGCAACTTTGGAGTGAACCAGAACACCGACTGGTCTCCTTTAACTTGACATAAGTGACCTCACTAATGCTCTTGTGGTTGAATGAGTATAAATCCAAACAAATATAGTGGAAAGGCTTCCCAGAGGAGTGGCACTTAAATGACATTATCAACAAGAACATAGGAGTGTGACAGGTCAATTGTCCTTACACTCCAACAGGTAACTCAACTTCTCCCAAACTGGTCAAATTTAAAGAAAATAAATGACTTCTAAAGTCCTCAAAGTGACGTCACTTAGAAACAGACTTCTGCTTTTCCATATCCAGACTGTATGAAAAACCTTGAGGCTGGTTGAGAATCCACTGTTCATGACGTGAATCCTCTGTCCTTTACATACACACACATCGCTGCACCTCACATGACTTGTGGTAACACTCGCACACATTTCTTTCTGTTTTTCCATTTTTAACTGCTGACATCAGCTGCTTATCTGTGAATGAGCAGAAAGCAGACACCACATTCAACAACCCTTTTCGTACCATTAACCCCCCTTACACAAACCATCCAGCCCCTTTTCCTGAGGCTGTCCTCCACAGTTATGTATTTGGAAACAAATCAGACAGACATTCAGGGTAAAGGGTATTTTTTAGAAAAAATATCTGAATGTCAAAATGAAATGTACTGTATTGTAGGCAGCAAACTGGCTACGTGCAGACAGGGAAAAGGGGAAGTTTCCTAAAGTTCAAGTAAAAACCAATCTTTCCTACACGTAACATTTCCAGTAACCTGACGTACAGTAAATAGATGAATAATAAATAATCCTATTACAGCATTCATGAATTCTCAAATCGGTTGATTGGTCAGTTGGTAGTGATTCATCTTCTATACTGTATGTATATTCTATACAGTTTCAGCTATAAGGCAAATCAGGTTTATATTAATACACTCATTATTAATGCACTCATAATGCACAAATTGAAAGTTTTTTCATAAAAGGAAAAACCTTTCAATAAACCAAATAATAATTTCCTATATATGTATAGAATAAGAATAATAAATAATACTTTTCTATATATGTATAGAATACAAATAATAAATGATAATTTTCCATGTACAGTATGTACACTATGGCTCAAAGGTTTGGGATCACTTTCTAATTTCTTTGTTTTCCAAAAAAAAAATTTTTTTTTAATCCATTTCACAAACAATTAAAGTTATCCAGAATTCTGACTGTAATGCAGTGGCCAGTGCAGTCTCCAGATCTGAATCCTATCGAGCTGTTGTGGGAGCTGCTTGCCCATATGGTACGGAGGAAGACTCCACCAAGCCATTCCATCTTGTAGGAGATGCTCCAGGAAGAACTGGGATAAAATCTCATCAGATTATCGTGAATAATTGACAGCTACAGTAGAATGCCTATGATCTGCCATACTATAATCGCTGCAATAGGTGTTTTTTTTCCCTTTTTGATGAAGGCAAAGTTTGAAGATCACATTCATGATGTCAGCATGTCTTTTGCTTGTAATGTTTTTTGTTATATTTTCTATTCACACTAATTCCGATTGTGTTTCCTTAGAAAACAATGAAATTGTCCCAAACTTTTGAGCGTTATATGTATGTTGAAATGGCCACCTTGGGAACGGACAGAGGACTTTGCTTTCTCAGTAACATGACAAGTCTTTTTTTCTTGGTAACTTAAACCAGGAGAATAAATAAAAAGACTGACTGTTTACTGCTATTATAATCTGAGAGGCAACAGGAACCGGCTTCCTTAAAGTCTTGTAGATTTTATTATAAGTGGTTCAAGTGGTTAATCGATTAACAATTGCCATTTTTGGCAAGTTGCTATGGTATAAGAGAAATAAAACACTTTGAGACATGATACTGTATTATCAGAACATTACCTCCACTTCTGTCTGGACAGCATTACACCACCCCATTGTTGATGACTTTCCTTTAACAGCATATCCCATTGTGTTTTATTCCTAATACTGTACATCTGACTTCATGTACAAATCTACATGTACAAATAACACCCGAGGTGTATACTTGAGAGACAGTACACTTATTAGAGAAATTTGCATTTGATACTCAAATATCAAAGGGAAAAAAACAACAAACAGAACTAGCAGGTACTACAAACAAAAAATACTTCTTTATGCGATTTTAGCAATGTGGGAAAGTTCTGCTTTTGAAACAGTAAACCACTTCAGTCCTCTCTGTGACTGCACACCGCTCAGCCTAGGTGGACAACAGGAATTTTCCTCCATGAGCAAACACACAGAAATGCTCCTAAAGTCCACCCGAAACAAGTCTGTAGCCATGAAAAATAAACAGAATACTATTTCCCTTTTACGACAGCAGACAAACACCACAGTATAATAAGAAACAGACATTTTAGACTAGATTGTAGTATAAGTAATTAAGTCACTTGGCTGGATTTGAAGCCTTATGGTTATGAAACATATTGTGTCTATGCAGTAATAAAAAATAACCTAATTGCAAAGCGGAAATAATTATCAGGTGTGTAAATGAGTTTTCAAGGAAATTTAATGAATATGAAATATATGTACAAAGTGATTATCAGCCATAACGTTCAATACTCAGAACATTAACACTATCAATTATACACCAGGAAACTGGTGACAGGATCATGGCCACCCAAGGCTCATTTGTGTCTGGTCCCACAGATAAGCCAAAGATCAGAAAAAGATAAGAAAAACATCAATGCTGGCTATGATAGAAAGGTATCAGAACACCCAGTGAATCACAGCCTGCTGCTTATGGGGCTTAGCAGGCACACAGTTCAAGTTTTTTGTTCTAGCCTCCTTGAATTATCTGCTGCTAACATCCTGATCTCATAAGTCAAAAACAGTCATGCCTCAAGGGATCAGAACAGTTTTGGAGGCACAAGAGGAACCAAGACAATATTAGGCTTAATGTTTGAGGTTATAATATTATGGCTGCATATCATATATTATTTCATTGTATATTATAATTTAATGT
Source organism: Clarias pachynema (assembly GCA_030014365.1). Lineage (NCBI taxonomy): Eukaryota > Metazoa > Chordata > Actinopteri > Siluriformes > Clariidae > Clarias > Clarias pachynema. The sequence goes on from JAQMYL010000012.1 coordinate 25,330,528, forward strand.
TTCTTTTTCAGCATAATTTGTATTGCAGGAGGCAGTGTGGCTTGTCACAAACTCTAACCTCCAGGGTTGAGGGTTTGATCCCCCACCTCATGACTTAAGTAGGCTCCAGGCCTCACGTCTCTGTACACAGAGTAAGAGCTATAACAGATGAATGAAGGAATTCGTATTGTCTTGTGCTACACCTAAAGTGTATTAGAATTCCAATTAGTAAATTTAATCATAAATGGCACTAAACGATTATTTGTTTTTTACTTTGTTTTATTTTGAATAATCCATGGTTGCTGTATGGTAGTAGTGGAGAGCAGAGCCAGTTAAGTTGTTATCCTGAACCTGACCTCACATCCAGTAAGCCAAACATCCTTAAACATCCTTCTTGTCCTGTTTGTTGTATCCAGTCTGCATTAAAAATTTAAAAGCTACACCAGCAGCAAACACAGGGAGATATTCTTTAAAACTATCTTTATTGTGTTTTTCAACAGAAGGTGTGCATAAGCAATATCTACTGTCTCGGTTGAAAGATTAAAAAAATACAGACTAACAAATAAACCTTTACAAACATTTATGGCAGTTCAAAAGATTTAACATGTCAGATAAGCAAGCACGACACTCCCTCGACTTCTCCCTCACAGCGTCCCACTTGCATGTCAAACATCTGGTAGATGGAAAAATTCCAACTCTATTATTTATTAAAGGGTGGAATGATATGCAGATAATTCATATCAAATACAACGTCCTCTGTTAGTGCAGTAGCGTGTTGGGAAAAAATGTCAATCACCATAAGGATAATCGTTCCGACATGCCACATACCATGATTATCGCATTTGAGGGAAGAAATAATAAAATGGCAATTAAAACATTATTGTTTTAAGTGCATAATGGATTAAAGTATACAAATGAAAAATGTTAAGGGCTATATAAGAACAATTACTGAACAAAATAATTTGTATAGTAACACTGCCTTAAATGTGGTTTCATTCATTTCATGGATAAGAGTGGCTCTGACATACAATGTGTAGCACAAAACAGACACCATTCTAGGAAACCATGCTTAAAGAACGACTCACAGGCAAACGTTTTCAGAGTAACATTGTTCGGCAGCGTAAGTGCTTAACCAGTCTGTATTAAGTACACAATTTATAGCAGACAAACATACGATCTCTCGACACTCAAAGTGTGGTCAAAGTGCGGAATGTCACCTGTATGAACAGGTAAAAGCCATCAGATATTGACGTACGGTGAATGTCAACTGACATGACAAAATAAAGACAGCTCAGTTCTTCTCGGACTCCAATGCAGTTGTTAGGGTGGATCTCTCAGTGTACACACCTCCTCCTCCATCTGACAACCGAAGAAATTAAACACTCAATACCCAACATTTCAGGGAACTGATTTGTTGTTTTAAACTCAGAACGCTATTTTCTTTACTTGCACTTTTACACAATAAAACATTCCTAACACCCATATCATGTGCCTTCATGAGGAAATGAACTTATTTCAATCAAAACATTAAACGTAGAGCAGAAGCTCACAACAGCCCAGTTTCTAAACTCTGAACAAACTCCTCTTATTCATCAGTTAACGTGTAGGATTAGGATCGGTTACACCAAGCACAAGAAAGCATGGAATGGAGAAGGAGGACAGCCTAAACTTGGGAAAGGGTAAAAAAGTGATATTTGGAGAGAGAGGGGGGGGGGGGGGGGGCCCGACTGTAAACCATTAGCACTGCTGATGTGCTAAATCTCAGAGTCCAACACACACTCATCTTCCCCTGGATGGTGTGAACACTATTCACACTAAATGGCACCTACTATGTCTAAACACAATACCTTTACAAAAAATTAACACATCAGACTGTTTCTGTCCCATCACCGTGCATACACACTCCCTAAAACTAGTTCTGTCAAAAAGTAAACATGAAGGGTATATGGGGGGGAGGTAACAGAAAAATTAAATCAAATAGTATAAGCTTCTGGTGATTAATAAAAAAAAAAGATTGTTTCTCTCTTTCCCTTTGCGTTACATCTCTTGGTTTATAGGCAAGAGGTAAAGTGTATAGAAAAGGCAGACTCCGTCTTAAGCAGGCCTGTGTATGCGTGTGTGTTTGTGTACGCCATCATCAAGCAATTGCTTTTGCCTCTGGTAAGAAGGCCTCCCAGTACTTGATCATCTACATGAGAAAGAAAGAGCGAGAGAAAGAAATGGTGAGAAATAAAAATGAGTTTCTTCATAATAACCATGTAAACAGGTGTATATATATATATATATATATATATATATATATATATGGAAAAAGTTAACATTTTACCTGTTGCTGTGAATTCGACAAGGACTCCAAATATCGCACAATCTGTTTCTTGAAATCCCGAGCCTTCTCTTTCTGTTGTAGGAAAGCCCGCCCCCCCAAAAAATACATCTTAATACTGTTTACCATAAACGAGCATCCTTATAAGCACTGTAAAATTATTTTTCAAGACGTCTGCAAATCATAGCAAAAAAATTATAATAAACTATAGTCCATGCCCACCTCAAACCTGATGACTTCCTTTCGTACGGTGGCAGATACTCTCTCAAAGTCTCTTTCATACTGACTGACCTTAGACTCCCACTGCAACACACAACAGTCACATCAGCCCATTTGGACAACAGTGACAAAATTGTAAACGTCTCATTGCTTAAAGAATCATGTACTGATTGGATTATCGTCTACTTTCTACATTCTGTTCATCAGTGTTACCTCGGAGATCTCATCCTTAGCTTGCTGAAGTTTGTCTGGTTTGTTGGCCCACAGCAGCTTGGCCTCAGTCTCTCGTTTCTTCTGCAGCATGTTTTGAGCGTCCTGCCAGCGCTGCCAAGCCTTCATCCGCTGGTCGAAGCAAGCCTGGACACGCAAACATGGGCATACACACGTGAAGCTAAACCGCTTTAAAGCTAAAAATGTGCGAAGCTTGTCTACCTCTGAGCTTTCTGAATGTATGCAATTAGAAAAATTGTCTACCAAGGTTTAAAGCTTCCACCTCCATGAACTAGAGTCAGTGATGAAACTATTCATCAATATGCATCCACGTTAGTGAGTGAGTGAGTGAGTGAGTGCGAGTCATTCACGTATAGAAGTGTGTAACTGCATACCCTGACTGCTCCAAGCAAGCGGATGTAGTCTGCAAGATGCTCGGCGAAGACGAAGAAGTCATTAGAAGCCTGGTCCTGATGAAGTTGCTCGATGCGATCCTCCACTTCGGCCAGCTGGGACAGAGCTCGGGAGAGCGCGGTGTTATCTTCCGAACTACCCAACATTGCCACACTCTTCGCAAACACAGCTGTGTTCAAAGACAACTCTGCAAACAGTCAGCTCAAGTATTATTACTCCAAGCAAGCAATAAACACATTTCTGACTGTATAAAAAACTAAAATGATGCAGAACTACAAGTACAGGACACTATGAAGTAGGGCTGCACGATTTGGGAAAAATGTCACATTGCGATTATTAAGGTCAAAATTGCGATTTGCGATTGCGATACG
>JAQMYL010000012.1:25345449-25367400 GCA_030014365.1 Clarias pachynema
TGGTTTACGAGTGTTTTGGAATACGAGCCCACTTCCGGAACGAATTATGCTCGTAATCCGAGGTTCCACTGTACAATGATTTTTAAAACTCATTCTCTCTATACAGTAAATATTCTTTTTTAAGATACCTGGCATTTATGATACTATGTCAGTAATGTCTCGTTCATAATGCCATAACATTATGACCACCTGCCCAATATTGAATAGGTCCACCCTTTGCCACCAAAACAGTAACGACCTGTGTGTTCTGACACTTTTCTATTGGAACGATCGGACTACAGCCTTTGCTCCCCATGTGCATCAGTTCACTATTTCTTCCTGTCTTGAATCACTTTTGGCATGTCCTGACCACTGCAGCCCATGGACATTCCTGCTGCAGTTTTGCTCCGACCTAGGCCTCTAGGTATTACAATTTGGCCCTCCTCACAGTAGCTACAGTTTTAACATTTCGTTACAATGGTGGCCGGAATGGGTGGGATGTACCAGGTAGCAAGTGAACTGATAAGTGCAGCAAGTTCAATGTTATTTAGTAACAATATTAACCATCTACTATGTTGAGTGGTTTTGTCTTACGCTTATAACCTTGCATATATACACAAAATGTAAAAATACAACCAAATTTACATTGCTAGTTTTCAAACTAATTTATTTGAGTCAAACAGGTTTCCTCAAACGGTTTAAGTAAAAATAAAAAACTGGTAAGGATTTACAGAGCATATAAAAGTGCATTTAAAAGTAATTAAGCAGACCTGTAATGCTTCAACAACTTTATTGTGCCCAACTGGAACAACCTCCAAGTTATGTAACCATGGCAACACTCGAAGACCAATGAGGTAGAGATATTCAGACTCTAAAAAAACAGTTGGACCAGGCAACAAGCTCAGCACAACAAACTAATTAAAAACAAAAGAGAGAGAGAGAGAGAGAGAGAGAGAGAGAGAGAGAGTACACCTTTCTTTGGCACAGAGCCCTAAACCCGAAAAAAAAAAAAGTTAAAACTGCATCGGATCTAGATTGGTTTACAGTCATTAGGCCTTGAACCAGTCAGCTCAATTCACTAGGAACAGAACCAGTACCAGTAAATGAAAAGATCATGCTTAAACGACTCCCCCATTCAACAGTTGTACAACATTATATTTAAAAACTACAGTTTTTCCCATTCCCTGAAGTGCAAAGGAAGAAAGTGCAACAATTCGATTAAAACTATGTACAGTCCACAATCTAACTGTTCCTAACCCAGTAATGGCAGCAAAATATGGGATGTTTAAGGCTGCTGCATTCAAAGTAAAGGAAAGAACCTACCCTGGGTATTTAGAAATGATCCACATCTTATTCCAATAAAGCCAGAAAAAGGAGTGTGTAAATAAAAATATTCATAAATTAATCACGAGATAAAAGTGTCTTATAACCTATAATTATTAATAATTATAACATATAAACTAAAGAAAGGCTACATGATAAATAATAATCAAATACAGATGCCATACAGTTGAAAGATTCAAACACAAAGATAAAAACAACTATAAAACTCTATTCCCCACCCACAGAAATATGGGATTATCTCCATGGTGATGGTTTCCCAGGTAAATGGGTCACTATCATGCGGCATGTCACTCTACATAGTGCCTTAATTAACAAGTAAACAGCAAAAAGAGAAAAAGCAGTGCAACACATGAACTTTCTACAGTTGTTCTCCGTCTCAGCAACTGAAGAGAAGATGGCACAGTCAGACCCCTGTGGGTCAGGTCATCCCATAAACCTGTGGGCTAGCAGCTGAATTACAGCTTGCGTCGGCTGTTTAGTTTGAGTTGAGGCTCTTCTGGTTGCGCATCAGTGGCCGGTGAGTACTCAGCATGTCCGCTGAGTGACGCCAGTGCCAACAGGAGCGGCAGTAGTACCGAAAGCAAGTCTGAAAGAAAGCCAGCAAGTCATTGCATAAAAACAAAGGAAGTGCCATTGACTTGGCAACATTACACTAAAAATATGTTTTGAAGGTAATTTGATTTTCACTGGTCAATGTCTCTGAACTTCCAGGTCACAGAGATGATCAAGGAAAAAAATACAAAAACTTCAACTGTCGGAGAAAAAAAAAAAAGCAGAATAAATTGTATTGTATAATAAATTGCATTGTATAGACTTTCTGAGCTGTATCTGCCATACAATGTTCTAACGTTGACTACAGGAGTAAACTTAGTGCTAAGCTTCAGCATCTGCTTTAAGATCAAGAGCTGTTTTATTTACCTGCATAAATAAATTGGTAGTACCATAGAGGGTCATTCATATCAGACAGGGCCTTTTGATTGTGCAGAATAACAGAACACAGTTATGAGAATAAAATTTCTATTTTTTCTCTGCTACACCAACACACTTATCCCAATGTTTCACTTGTGCTTAGATACATCAAAAACAGGATAAAGTTTTCTCAGTATGCCAGAGCCATGATCGGACAGCCTTACATCTGAGACGCTGGCCTCCCAGGAACTCCTTTAATGGTCAAAACATGTGGAAATGGCTTGGAGCAAAGGTCAGAACTGTACAGGGGGTGTGGCAATAACTGAGCTGAGTTCCTGTAATGTGCATGTGATGTTAAGTTAAGTTCCCACAGACAGGTGTGTTTCTTCTGCAAGCTGGCCACAAGTTATCCTTCAATTTTCAAGAATTAGGTATTCCACTCACTGAATGTTTACTGCAGTGGTCCCCGAGCCACCTCGGACAGAATTGCTCTTCATAGACATATAGCCTTCTTTAAAATGTTTGCACCATTTAAATGTTTTACAGCAGCTAAGAGTTTCATCACCATACTGTGCTTGATGACTTTTGTAAATGTCATTTGGTTTTATGCCTTAATTCATGAGAAATTTCATCACAAGTCCCAGTTTCACCTGAACACTCCTGGTACATTCTTTTATCATTGCTACCATTAAATCTCTAAATATTTATTTACTTCCCAAGATTCCCAACCCCTAGACATACCATTGTTTCTGCAATTTAAACACAGACAGGTGACAAATTAAAGGGAAAAACAATATAAATTGATTTGAGAATCATCAACTATACGCATTAACCATTGATCTAACAATTGAAGCTATGGAACACATAGCTGGATAGAGAGCACAGCATTACTTTCTCACCTGATCTCTACAGAAGAATGGGCCTGGCTGGCAATTACATATTTGGCACATGGAGTCATCAAGGTATGGATCAATCTGAATCTAAACCAAGTGGAAGACAAAAGCATGAATAGGTAGATGAAGTCGAGAGTGAAAAATGATTCCCCTTTAGAAAAACTGGACTATAAATGATGCATGAAGATTCTACCTTCTTGGAGAATTTAGTAGTCTTGATTTCCACGAATGCAGCAGTCAGTGCTTTTAGATAACTCTTCTGGTTCCTGAATGTCACACGTCCAGACCCTGCAATAACCGAATATCACAAACTGAATTCTCAACCTTTAACACTGATGACGATGTGACATGAAGGAGTCAGGCATTTAAAGGCAGACCTATTGGATATTTGTGCTTGTCTGTGTCAAGCCCGGCATACACAACCTCCCCGAAGAGTTCCGTCATGATGTGAGCTAAAGCTTCAGCCGTCAGCATGCCATGCAGAGCCCCAACAAACACTGTTCTACTGGGGAAGAACCGCAGTGAGGGGGAACACACAAAGCTACTGTCTGTGATCACCCATGGGATCACCTGCACCTGTGAAAAAGAAAAAGGAAGAATTGTGTAACACAATTATTATGTAGCTCAGTCTAACCTGCTCTAGAATGCAAACATCTGAGGTGAAAGGTGCTTAATACTAGAACTTATTCACTGCCGGTCAAAAAAAAGGGTCACAATTTCAGAAGGGTTAAATTATTGGGCTGCATCAAGCAAAGAAAACAACTAAGGACATTTGGAATTATTGGAACTGGGTTAAGAAGCCTTCAACACATTATCAAAACCAGGAAGGACAGTGCTGAACTATCAACTTGATGAGGTAGAATTGCGATTGGAAAAAATCATGAATGAGATCAATTAATCACTTGGTGAAGTTTCATGGTAAAAACTTTGTTTAATAGTGAAAGCTAGAGTACTTCCATACTCACACAGTATGTAAAAAAAAAAAAAAAAAAAAAAAAAAACAGCTGTGTGGCCATAAGAAATCCAATTGTTAGTTAAACTAATCAGAGAATAGGCTTCAGTTTGCTAAGGAGTATAAAGATTAGATTTTGGAGAAATGGAAAAAAAAAAGTCTGATGCGGTCTGATGAATTCTCATTGACCCTATTCCAGAGTGATGAGTGCATCAGGGTAAGAAGATGAAAGCGCACGAAGTGATGCACCCATCATGAATAGTGGCCACTGTACGAGCCTCTGGAGGAAGTTGGTCAGGTCTAGTCTCAGCAACATTATGTGGCAATAAAACGGAGTCTGCTAATGATTTGAATTTACTGAATGACCAGGTTTATCCCATCTCTGTTTTTCTTCCCTGATGGCACAAGCATATTCCAGGACACAACTTGTAAAAGAGTGGTTCTGGGGACATGAAGAATCATATTCACACATGAACTGACCAAATATTCATTATATATTTATTCAAGAAAATAATATACATTCAAGAAAATAGTAGCAACCTACAATAAGTGATGAGAAACAGATATGCAGTATGGATAGCATGCTACCTGGAATTATACAGAAAAAAAAGAAATCCATATGTTATACTCACCACCTTACAGCGTATCTTCTTGCTAGAAATCTTGTAGTAGTACTCCAGGTGATCTGTGGGATGCAGGTGATGGTGGCTGCAGGCCTGCAGCAAAGCCTTCACTGATTTCTCCAAATCAAATACTAGGTACACATAACCTAGAGAGAAGAAATGATTTTAAATGATTTTTTTATGTAACTAACAAAATCACCCATTTTCTAGGTTAAGAAAGTGTATGGAAACTGTTACAAGGCTGGTTACCTTGAGGTGGACATTGAGAGTGTTTACCATCCTTATCAGGCCAGTCCACTTTTAGAGATCCAAACACACTAAATGTGCTCAGAAGACTACCTGAAGAGACATAGACTCACAGTTACATGTTTTTTTGTTTTTTTTTGTTTTTTCAGTCATAAATTTAAGGTGGTTTATTTAATGTCACTTGATGTCTCATGATACACCAAAAACTCACATTTCCATGCATTAAAAAAATCCCTTTAGTGGAAGCCCTTATAGATGCTGGCCACTGTTTCAGTATTGTATTCATAGAGTACTACCTCTGGTTAAATGGTTGATTTAATAACTATCTATTTGTTTTTAACAGGGTCACTTGGTACTGGATAACCCATTTCTTTCAATAAATAAAAAAAGATATTTAAAAACTGAGTTTTGTGTTTATTTGGGTTGTCTTTTGGTTTAGTTGAATAATAATAATAATAATAATTATTATTATTATTATTATTATTATTATTATTATAAAAAAATGTAAAAAGTGGAAAACTTTATCATCCTGGAACTGATTATTTTCCATTAACGGCATGATTTTTAATTTTTAAAAGAATGATCATTTTACCCATTTATAGTCTGCACACTCTCAGTGTCTCCTTTCTATTGCAGTTAAGAAGACAAGAAAATATGAAGCTTGCCCACTGTTACAAAGCACTGACACTGGAGACAAAATGCTCCTCACACAAAAAAAGCAACATATGGACAATTGAACAATTTCGCATTTTGATGTAGCATCCATTAGGCAAAGCACCGTGTAGGATGTTGCTATAGAAACGCTTATATGTCAGGATGAGCACATTAATATAAGCATGCGATTGGTCTTGCTGCCAGAACTAATGTCTGATGTCTTTTTTATAGGAACATAAAACAACACCTTCTGACCAGTCAGGTTGAAGAACAGAGCTGTTCAATCATTTATAACTCACATCGCAAATTTCATCTGGTGAAGTTATGAATCAAGAAACGCAATGTGGATCTATAAATGTCATTGTGTGTGAACATTACTCTCTGTGACGTCCCATGGCACTCCTCCCAGGAACACTTTACAGGAGTAGAGGGGGTTTTTGTAGATGCGTGGAGGCAGCTGTCCAGCCCAGGTACAAGTGGCTTCATTTGTTGCTATAAAAACAGATTTATTTCTTTCACAAAATGAAACAAATTACAGCATCAATCAAACACAACACTTCCACTTAACAGTGATTTCGCTTGACGCTTGTGTTAGCTGAGCTTAGCATGCTAGCTGAACACTACCTGCGGCCTGTCTGTGCAGCTGAGCCTTCATTTCAATGCTGAACGTCTGCTCTGGTGCATTCTGGGAGCTCCAGCTAGGCCAGGGGGATTTTCTGGTCCAGCATTTAGCCAGCGACTCTTCAAGTACAGCAGGGAGGGTGGGAGCGAGAGGAGAGATGGGGTCTTCTCGATGCTCTAGGCTGGGCAACAAAGCCTCTTTCTGAGTGTCAAACAGGTGGAATTTCATAGGCGGTGAGATCTGTAAACTGGTCTAGGAAAGAAAGATAACAGCAGTACTGCAAACGAAATGCATTAAGCCATCACTTTGGTATTTAATCTTTTAATCCTGCTCTTGCTTTACATCCTGCCAGTTATCTGATTACAGTACACTTAGCAGGTGGTCAGGCTAGAAGAAGCCTTGCCTTTCCCAAGTATATCTTCTTACTGGAAGATTTTACCTTGAAGTGGATATGATGGCATCATTCTTGCAATGACGTTCGCATTCTGACTGCTTAAATAATCAATCAATACACTCACAGCAAGGAAAACAGCTAGCAAAACCCATTAACCCTTTCAGATCTACAGAAAGTTCCTAAAGTCAGGCGGACAGATGCTTATAGAACTAACAATAAAACACTCATTGGCTGAATTCATATATATACAGTATATATATATATATATATATATATATATATATAAATACTGTATATATATATCAAACTAACCAGGTGATCAGATCCAGACGAGATCCCGCTGGTCTCAGAGTCGACAGGACTGCTAGATCCGGAATTTAGCAGCGAAAGGGACTCCGTTATACGAGTCAGGTCGGGAAAATATTCCAAAAGGTCACCTCCACCCAAAGGACCCTGTCTCTGAAAACCCTGCAGAGTGTCCAGAGCACTGCTGAAAGGACTCGGCCAAAGCCCCAACACTGTAGCACACACACACACACACACACACACACACACAAAGACAACACAGAAATAAAAAATAAAGCAAGACAAATATCAGATGTCAGACAACATCATAGACTTAAAATTAGACGGTCGGTCATGTGCTATAACAAAGTGTGTTTTGACCAAGAGCAATGTCCCGGATTGACCCGGCCCTGAATGAGACAGCAGAATTGAGCGGCTTTGGGTACTGCACGAGCTTCTGTGTCATCTGCTCTATATAAAAGAACTGGGGCAGAGCAAATGCGGGCCACAAAGAGACTTTAAATCGTGTTTATACTCTACAGCGCATAAAAAAATTTGTTTAATATGAATAAAACACTCTTATTGAACTAAAACATGGTGCATTCTCATATGAATAATAAACTTTGCTTTACTGGGCTGAACAAATGCTAGAAGATCAATAAAAAAAAGCTGCTGTTTGAGGTGTGGTGGTGTGTTTGAGGTGATTAGTCATGCATGAGTTAAGAGTGAGAGACAGACTGTGCTCAGACCTTCCAGAATAATCTATAATTATAAAGGGAAAATATTAATTACACACACACACACATACACACACACACAAACACACTTTTATGTAAAATCTCATAAAAGTCTCGTCAAGACTTTTCACATAGATAAAAGAAGTCAGATTTATATATATATATATTCTGATTCATATATTCCAGCAGAAACTTTGATTAAATATTGCATTCCGTGCCACCCTGACTGTTGTGCTCACAGTTTTCAGGAGAGCTGGGCCTGGCTGGAAGTTCACGCTCAGTGTAGTCCCAGGGCTGCTCCCAGCAGGACCGGCTGAGCGACTGCAAGCCCAGACTGAGCTCAGCGACGCTTAGCAGGCCGAGACGAGACTCCTGCTCCTCCTGAGCGCAGAACGGCAACCCGCTGGCCACCGCCGAGCATCCTGCTTCTGGCAGATCTACAGTAAATAAACAGTAATGCAGTTTCTAATTCTAAACATACTACTTAACATCATTTAACACATGCACGAACAGCCTAGATATCACACTAACCAAAAAAAGAAATAACTCTGATGCCAACCTGCTGTGCTGCCCGTTGAGGCTTCCATGAGCCCTGCGTGTGCATCACTGACACGTTAACCATGTGACTATAACGGTCACTCTCTCGCTGCTCAAGTCATTGCTTGCACTGCGCACACCGCTCTCTCTAATCACACTTACACACTTCTGGTCCGCATACTTACAAAAGCCTGATCTAGCTCTGTGTGGTGTTAAACTCTCCACTGCACTGCTCTCGCTGCTCTCATCACATGGATCTCTCTCTCTTTCTCTCTCATCCCCTCCTCCCTCCCTCTTTCTCTGCTGAGTCAGGCCTGAAGCTGAAGCCAAGCCGGATGATGAAGGGAGGGGGAGGCAGAGGTGTGTGTGTGTGTGTGTGTGTGTGTGTTTGTGTGACCAGGAGAGAGAGAGAGAGAGAGAGAGAGAGAGCAAGCTCCTATAATCATAGTGATTCAGCTGATTTCAATGAACAGTTCTGGGTTTTTTCCCCAACTGTGGGCACAACTCACCCTGCCTTCACTCACTCAGTACACAGACAAACACATACAGGCCAGCCGAATCATGCTCATTTGACATTGTTCATTAATATCTATGACAGAGGAGCTGCAAGGAGCTGAAACTAAGTATTCTACATGAGTAGAAAGTGTGGTTTGTTTAGAGTATAGTCTTCTTATATTTAGCCAATGTTAATATCTGCTTTGTTAAATCTAAATATAGACCACACTCATGCTGATTAAGACATCTTCAGCCTCTCAAGGGACACAGTAATAATGTAATAATTATTAATAATAATAATAAACAGCCCAGGAACACACATAGGCATGTCGGGCCTGTTTACATGTGCACACACTGTCAAGGAGCTTAGTGTACCTTGTGTGAACTATAAAGTGATTCAGCAACATCTTAAAAACGAGAAAACCTGGTGACGCAAGCACTCTAACAACAGATGGAGCAATTTACATAAGTGTTAGGTGGAGGAAAGACATGTGCAAACATTGGGAAAGCTTATACTAGGAACGTTAGGTGTATGCATGGTGGCCTTGCCTCGATGGCAAATTTTCTGAAAGTTTACTATGTCATTAGGAGACACAGGTTTCACAGGCAGAAAAGTCATATATATATATATATATATATATATATATATATAGATAGATAGATAGATATAGATATATATATAGATAGATAGATACAATAAATTAATTAAAACAGAGCACGACTCCAGGCTTCATTACATATATGGTAGATTATGACACACTTCAGGAACCCATTTTGTACTGCAACTATTTAATACAAGAGGGGTTCGAGTCAAACCGAGACTTTTAATTGTGCAGAATAACAGAAAACAGTTATGAGAGTAAAACTACCTTGATTTCTTGATATAACCCCCTGCTACACTAATGCACTCATCCCAGCGTTTCATAAGCGCCAAGCACCATCAAAGTAGAAAGTTTTCTTTCGGACTGCCTGCTTCACGTCTGAAACACTGGCCTCCCAGTAACTTCTTTGGCACAAACATGTAGAAATGGCTAGGACTCATAGCCACGTTCCTGTAATGTGCAAATATACGTGAATGGTTGTGTTCTCACAGACAGATGTGTGTCTCTTCCAAAAGTTGGCAACAAGCCATCTGTTGGTTTTTAAGGATTAGGTATTGCACTCGCTGAGTGTTCATGGGAACGACTGCAGTGGGCTCCGAGCCACCTGGGCCAGGACAATCATTCATGTATATTTAACTTCATTCGACTGCAGCTAAGTAGTGTCTCATCACCGTATTGCAAATGTCAATAAGTTTATAAGTTTTACAGCTTCATTCATGAGAAATTTCAGCACAAGTCCCAGTTGGACTATATATACGTATATATAATTTATACTGTATACAACAGCACTATATTCTGCAACAACAGCATGCAGAATTATATTTACTATAAACCTTACAGTAACCTCCAGGAAAAGTCTGCTACCAAACCTGCTTTATTGGGGTTTTTTTTCCCCATACTTTGCATTTATTTACAGTATCAAACTTTCTCCAACAACAGTGACATATTTCCAGTGTGTGTGTGAGCTGATGATGTGCTGATATGGATGGACCTTCAGCAGTGTTGGTGCTCCAGCTCCAGGTCTTCATCATCAGGCTCCTCATCACGGCCTCCGCGTCACCGCAGGCCTCTGGACATGCTACATGATATTCACTTTGCATATGAACAACTTTCCCCTAGTGCCGAAAAAAAACAACAACCCAAAACTCACAGTTATGCACAAACTTTTCAGATTCACTTCTGATGCACTTAATTAATTACAGCAGAAATATGACTAGCACGTGTTTCCAGAAAGCAAAATTCCAGATGAGGACGAGGGAACGGCACACACACACACACACACGACTACAGTAGTGAATTCCGGCGTCCCGCGCGCAGGGTCTGGACGGTATATGCTAACTCACCCACGCCGACATCTCCCTCTGGGATAAAGACATCCCGCCTTCGTTCAGACTTTCCCCTAATGATAAATAAATGTCCCCTAAAATAAATGTCACCTTTAATAATCCCCACAACGCGTTTTTCTTAAAGTACACACCGTCAGCCAAACCTCCCCTTTAAGCACCACGTTAGAACTTAGCTTTAAACTATCCTGCTAATTACACTCATATAAACTAAGAAAAAGAAAAATCGAGAAAATTCGGTTGCAATAACACCTACAGACGCATGAAGGCGCTATTATAAATGATTATCATCACCATAATCATGTCTACTCGTGTGTTTTTAAAGCAAAGCTATAATTAACCTAATTTTCACAGCTTCTAAGAGACATAACTTAACCAGTTTACAATAAATAATCTATTTTAAAAAAGTAATTACATACTATCATTACCTGGAATGACATAAGATTTTTTTTAGGCATGTTGTAATATTACACACATAATTTTTTATGTATAAAAATGAATTTTAGTGGAATTGAAGTACATTCATGTTTTTTCTTGTTTGTTTGTTTGTTTACATTTTACAAGTTTGCTGCTCCTATCGGCACTGTCTATTTTTCGCTAGTGTTGCAGCGCCTGTGACACACTCACAGATGGGCATAAAAGCTGACGATGATGCTGCCTACTGTTACATTCGGTGAGGACCGCCTGTAATACGCTCTCAGTATTACCGAAAAGGTGAAGGTGATGCTGCAGACTGTTACATTGGGTGAGGAAAGCCTGTGTCATGATCACAATATGACACAAAGGTTGACAATGACGCTGCTTACTTTTGCATTCAGTGATGGAGGAAGTGACTGTGACAGTATGACATAACAGTACACATCACAGTATGACGTGAAGTTAGGGGAGGAACGCCTGTGACATGTTCACACTGTGTCAAATTAATATCAACTAAGTACTGTTATAGGTAGTGTATGCATTGTGTGTCAATCATCAGCTGTGCAAGTGCATTCTTGAGGACTAATGAGATGGGGAATTTTCTTGTCTGGACTTGGAGAAGTCACCACAAGTGAAAATTTGTCCTGGGTCTGGCACTGTCCCTTTCTTTTCTTTCTCATTGAGGTTCCCTTCATCCTTTCTCAGCTTCTTTCATTTTATTGAGGTAACACTGTCAGGTCTGCATTACAATGTGCACTATTGCACCACAGCAGGCACCATTCCCTGCCAAATGCATATTATTTTAGCAACTTATTTTAGTGTACATCCATACATTGTCTATACTGTACCATTGGTCCTTTGTAGGGTCCCGTGGTCCTGGATCCTATGCCAAGGATCTCAGGGCAAAAGATGGGGTACCCCCAGGATGGGAGTCAACACGTTGAACACACAATCTTTTTTACACTACAAGTAATTTGGAAATGCCAATCATCATACACCACATGTGAAGAAACCGGAGTTCCAGGAAGAAACCACTAAGCCACCATGCTGCGTATAATAAATATTTGTATTATAAATTTGTAATAAATATCAATACCCTGTAACCACTTATATTTATCTATAGGTATGCATAATATGTTTGCTTTATCAAGCATTCCGAATCACAGAAAATAGGGTACAATAAATAGTTGTACTTAATATGTTTTTTGTAGATGATTTCCCACCAAAATTGTTTGCTACCTCATAAAAGTCATGTGACCAAGGGGTGTATGGCAGAGTTACAGGGACAACAGTTGATTCAGGGACACAAATTCATTTCAAAACTTTACCAGTCATTAATCAGAAAAAACTAACATTTGGTTATAGAAAAAGTTTATAACAATAATAATAAAAGCAGAACTTGTTAAATGTTTATAGTATTTGTAAATAAAATTGAAAAAAAAAAATATTTTGGTTAAAAGTGGTTAATTCCACTTCAGAGACTTGATTGAAAATTATGTAATTAAGCTGAATGTTGAATCACTGTGTTCTATAGTAGGGGTGAGGTGGAAGGGTTGGTTCAAGTGTAGTAAAAACAAAAAAACAGTCACGAGAATGCATTGTACCAAATAATAGGAATTACTTAATTACCGTAGTTTTATTGTCAATAGCATGGGGGGGAAAGTTGTAGTTTTGGTCCTGTACCAAAAAAAATAAATAAGTAAATAAATAAAAAATTTAATACTTTTTTTTTTTTTATGTCTGTTCATTAGCCTAGTACTTAAACATGTTTATTACATATCTGTCTCACAAATGGTATTTCTGACAAAAAAAAAAAAAGTTAATATCTAAATCATTTAGTTTGGTTGAAGAAATGTCCATACTCCAAATCTCAAATCATTTCATTAAAGAAATGTTGCATCCAACAATTTAACAAATGTAACAAACCAAACAGAAACAGGAGCTCTTGCTAATTTATCAACTCATTTCAATTTTATTTGCATAGTATACGTTTAACAGTAGACATTGTCACAAAGCAGCTTTCCAAAATGTAAACTTCAGATATAAATTTTTAATCCCAAATGAGCAAGCTAACTAGCTAGTTAGCAGGGTACAAACATTTTCTATCCAATAATATCCATCACAGCATTAAAAAAAATTTATTTAAAAGTTAAAGTATAAGAAAACTTAAGGACCGTTCATAATAGAAAGTAATCTTCTTCAGTAATAAACATGTTAAAAGCAAACATGCCAAATATTTTAGATAAGCATATTACATGACCACTAACAGGTATCACTCTCACTCACTCATCTTCTATACAGCTTTATCCTTTATAAACCCACCAAGCACGGGAAGAACATGCAAACTCCATGCACACAGAGACAGGAATCGAGCCTGGCCAGGAATCAAACCCGGACCCTGGAGGTGCAAGGCAACAGTGCTAACCACTACACCACCATGCCGCCACTAACAGGTATATGACATAAAATTATTCTTTTCCCCAAGGACTAGGTGTCTAATGATTAGAAGAGTTTGAAATTTTAATGATTTTTGCTTGTGTTCACAAACCTCCACCCCAGGACGTTAAGCAGTTCTTATAGTTTTTACATAATGACTGACCGCAGGTGCATCCCTTCAAGCTTTCCGGACAGGACATACTGTACATTTTTCAAACAGATGTCCTTAACACCTTAATAAACATGAATCTACATAGGTTCTTTATACCTACCAAAAATGATTGTACCTTGATCCAAAACAATAATACCATATAAAATACCAGTATAAAACCAATACCATATACCAATACCAACACTTTTTGCTTGCAGGTTCCTACATCCCACTGTATGTTAATATATAAATATTTACAGAAAATAATTTATGTAGACACACAAAGACTGGGCGTTGTACTGTAAACAAATGTGTATTCTCTTCAGTGATTTATTATATCAGCTTCACTATAGCTGACAGATATAACTGTGTTTACTCAATGCCAGTGTGATTTTTGATCTGGTCAGAATATACAGAAAGAAAAATACAAGAATTGGGAAACACTGTCCAAAATAGTTTGTCACAGATTGTTCAGGATAATTTCCAAAGTCCATGTAGCATTAATGCAATGAGATGTTTTTCCTGATATGCTGCAGGCACTTTGACAGTGGTGTTATGCCGATGTGACTGTGTTTAATCAGTGGCACAGTGTCACGTGATGCTGCTCTCTCACCACCTATGTGCAACAGTGCCCTCTTTGGCTTGAGCTGTCCAGAGTGTGAAGTACAGTCTCAATGCACTGTTTGTCTTGCTGGGACCCCATCAGTCTGCATGCACAAAATACAGTGAGTGATCAGGTATGATGTTGACTTCACACATATTTGTTTTTAATTATTCATCATAGCTCCATTATTCTATGCTAAATTTTACTCGGTTGTCTCACCTAGCCAGATGTGTCATAGCCTCGTGGATTTTATGGCCACTTTTCGCGCTGCATTCAAAGAAATCAGTCTGGTACTCCTGGCACACAAAGAAAACCGTGTAACCAGACGAATCTAAAAATAATGTTTAAACAAAACAGAAATGTCCTGACGTATTGACTACCTCAGCCAGCTTCTGTCCCTGTGTGGTGGTCACCTGTCTACCTCCTCCAACCTCCATATCCATCTTGTTGCCTAGCAGCATCACACATGCACCATCAGCCTTGTTTTTCTGGCAGGAGGATGAATTCATATTAGAATAGCCAATAGTAAGAGAAACAAGCTGTGGGGTTGTCCCATTTCACATCGACGTACTACTTCACCTGTGGGAAAGCAAACCACCTCAGAATGGCTCGTTTGCATCACAAATTGGCCTCACCTGCACTTGGTCGAGCCAATCACGCACTGCCATGAACGAGGTGGTCTGACTGACATCATACATGACCAGGATCCCATCTGCTTTACGGTAGTATTGAGTTGTGATGCTGTGGAATCTGCGACAGAGGAAGCACTCGTTGTGTATTATTATATGGGTTTAAAAAAAAAAGGAGTGATTTAGATGGATAGCATAGTTTCTTTACATAACATCTGCCACCAGAGTAGTCCACAAATATGTGAAAAATGTATGTGGCTATAAATATCGTTTATATTTACAGCAATTAAACATATACATGATGAATTGGGTATTATTAATGCATTTTTGTTGACCGCAAATTAGTGAAATGGCTGCTGAATATTATGTTTTTACAATTTTTTTTACTTAGAGTCTTACCGCTCTTGTCCTGCCGTGTCCCAAAGCTGGAGAGCAATTTGGGTGGAGTCAATCACTAGACTCCTCACCTGGAAGTCCATCCCTGTCAAGCAAATGCAAATGATGCTTGGTATGGAAAGAAGCTATGAAATGCTACAGATCTAAACCTGATTTTAAACATACAGTATGTACATTAGCAGAGGATAAACCTGGCAATGTAGCTTACCTACAGTCGTGCTCATGTTATTAGGAAATTGTCCTTTGCAGTAGTGATGGATGAATGAGCTCTTGCCCACTCCTGAACTACCTAAAAACACAATCTTAAAAACACGCTGTGGACCACTTACTCTAACCTGAGGGAGACAGGAAAAACCAAACACACACACATAGAAAAAGGTAGATTAGGCTAAATGATTACAGAAAAATACACCAAAGCATATGAGTGCATGGCCACAAAGAAAGTTCTACGATGCAAATTGGTCACATTCTATATTTGCATCATACACGTAAGACTAGCAAGCTTACATTCTGCTCTTCAAGCATTCAATCCTGGGCAGAAAAAGCATCATGATCAATCATATCTTTATAAATCAAGATGGCTTAAATCATTACAATACCGATTCACAGTTTGAGCCCGCTTTCTGTTTGTTCTCGGAGAGTGTTAGTTCAGCCTCAGCAATCACATCAGGTGAGCTCTTTCTCATCTGCTCAACAAAGCTGACCTGTCTTAAGAATTAAATAATAATAATAATAATAATAACAATAATAATAACAATAATAATAAAAACAATGTTAATTCAGTGTAACCCCTTAAATGTCTATGGCATGTCTTTCCTCTCTTTCATTACCGGGATATCTTATTTATTTCCTGCAAGTTTCACTACATTAATAACCAAATAATATGTTTAATAATAAAACATAAATACACTCTTTGAAGAGTAATGGGTGTAGTTAATAAATGTTACAAGCTCTTGTCTTACAAAAAGGTCTGTGGTTCACTGCATAAATACCTATAAACAGAAAAAAAGCACCAAAGAGCATCTCTTAAGCATCTCTTAAACGAATGCTAAAATCTTAATTATAAATTATGCATCACTTAAGCTGAACTTAAGTAAGAGGCCTAGAAAAGATTTTCTAGTTCACTGATGCTGGATATAGTGTGATTCATCATATCATATATGTGTGTTCACTGATGATGAATGTGTTTAAAAACAAGGTAAATTATTCTAATGAATCGAATGTTTCATTCATAGTGTATAATGTTATTATTTTATTATGTTATTAAACACTATGTGAAACTTTATAATAGGTATTTAGTTAAACATTGTCACTTACCTAGTTGGCCTCTTTCTCAGCATTCTATATGTTACATATTATACAACAATGTGAACTTTAGTGACCCACCTGCTGCCAGGTTTCTTGATCAGCATATAGTCTCCGATTATTGAGCCTTTCTTCTCTAAAGGTTTCATCACCTCAGGTGTCTATGGAACAGTCCATAGGACATTTTGGCTTTAGAAGAAATTAAGAGCTCTATGTAAAGCATGCACAAAAACATTGTATGAGCATTAAACATTAAATTCTCTTATTCTGTAAAAAGAAACATGTTTCTGATGTAAAACAAGAATTAAAGTGCTTGTTCCTTGAGTCACAGCCTTGCTTCTATGTTTATTTAAGAGAGATGAGTGTTTGCATGTGTATATATATGTTTGGGTATTGCACAATAAGGACACAGATCGTATTGTGTACCATCAGTAATGTATTTTATTGTGTACTTTGCTGGTGCTGGAAAACACACCACTTTGTTCATCACCTGAAAATTTTCATGATCATGAGCACAAAAAACTGGTCACAAAAAAGACTAAACATACAGTGAACGTAATAAGTTAATCCAACTTTACACAAATGTACAACATAATCGTATAAACATATACATTTTATACACAAAAGGATGTTGTGATAAATAGATTCGTTCTATGATGCGGAAAGTTTCACAGCATGTAGACTTTCAACATTTTACTCAAAAATAATTTTCTGCACTTTTAAAATAGCCACTGAAGTAATAAAAATAGATCTTTGGTTATTGCATAATTTCTAATGAACTGATCACAAATAACCACATAATTTTAAAAACATTAGAATATGCAGAAAATATGTATTTTTGAGAAAATTGTCAGAACGTCCTTTAATATGTGGCGAAAACATGCCAAAATTTGCTTCTACAAAGAAAAAGAAAAAGAAAAAGAAATCTGATTATAGAATTCCATTAGAAAAGTGGTAACGCACAGCAATTGGAATCCTTCCACATTTTTATCATATTCCATATATCAGATGATAAAAATCCCAAGTAAGGCCAAGTCAATTCCAGGTGATGGAAACAACAAAATATGAAAAGGTCCAAGAGGGAGAATATTTATGCAAGCCTCTGTAACTACAGCAAATGCTACAGACAGTAAGTCATCAGGCGTCATAGGCTAGTGCCAGCTAAAGGTGTGCTGAATTGCTATGAGTAAAGTTGTGTGTACCGGAATGGTAAGTAATAATTGTAACATTATTTTACCTCACACAAATAATAGCAGCATGCACTGCTTTTCAACAGGTTACCTCATGCACTGACATGTGAAATACCAAGTATGGCTGGTAATACAGCTTTGTTCAGTATCAAATGTCGACACTAATCTCTGATTCACTAATTTAATTAGACAAGTGGTGTTCTATGAGTACCTACTAGATTTCCATGTTAGTTACATAATATTTACAACTGTAGCAATAGTTTGTTAAAGTGAAACTGTTACTACAATTAATGTGCGCTCTCTATCAATCTGTGTGTTACCTTGGCAACATAGAATGCTCTATCCAGTTGTGAGGAGTAACTTAGTATTTGCCCATATTGTGTCCGCAATGTCAGTTATTAAATATAAATGTATTTTTTGTACAGTAAAACTGTTGTACATCAGTATAGCTTAAATTATTAGCTGAATATCTACAGTAGTTTTGTTTTTGTGATATTTAATATGCATGAAGTACACTGAGCAGTACAAACAGCCAGAGTATTCTCAGTATGCTAAATATTCCAGACAGGCATAAAAATACACCCTGGTCCAAATTTCCAATTATGAAGATAGAGCTATTTTCATGCTGTGATGCATTCCACAATGCAATGTGTAATGATTGTTGTTTGTTTTGTCATCTCTGGAAGCTCTGTCACCAAAACAATAAAGCAATAAATTGGCAATAAAGCTCTATCTGATTCTGATATACTATATACAACTATATATGTATACAGTATAGGATATGGATGGCTGGATGAACAGCTGCTTATTGATAGATTGATTAATCACTGAGGGTAAATATACTGTGCTTCCAAACAAAAAACTATGGTCGCCCATTTTACAAACTAACTAAACTCTCAAAATCTATTAAAGGCTTGTTACTAGAAACTGGCCTAATGATTTCCTTTAACCATTACATCCAATGATTTTAATAGTGAACAGACACCATAGGCCAATTCCAATTAGGAGATTGTTTTTAAATATGGTTTATACTTTCATCCAATTCTTACCTAATTAAAGTTACAAACAAGTAATGCTTGTTTGTAACTTTAATGGTCAAAAGTTTGGTAAAGCCTGACCATTACTTCCTCATGTGTTTTTTGAACATGCCATTCCAGATTAAAAATCTCCAATTAGCGATCAGGTGCATCCCAAAAGTGTTCGATGGGGTTGAGGCTGAGGCTCTGTGCAGTTTAGACAAACCATTGTCACGGAGCTCGAGTACACTGAGTGCACAGGGGAATCGTCATGCTAGAACCTCTTACATCCAGTGAAGGGAAAATGTATTTTCTTTTGCATATTAGCACATTTTATACAGAGGTGTTTACAACTTTTTGGCAACCATATATGGGCATGATGGTCAAACCTTTGGTCATACTGTATAGTGTATCTCGTTATGCTGATCTCAGCTTTGGTTATCAGCAGTGTTCACATGAAGTATTACAGTATTTACTACTGTAGTATACAAATAGAAGCCATTTTGACACCACACCTACAAGCTGCAGTTTCATGCCTTATTAATTTCATTTGCACGATCATAGAAAATTGCATATAATTAATTCTATATAATTAATAATCTAATATAATTTCACAGTTTGGATAAGGATTTTTTGGATGTGGAGCTGAGCTAAAGAAGAACTATTATGGGAAACTATTCTGTACTTTCTGTAACAGATACAATAAAGAAATTACATTTTTGTTCATCTATAAAAGCAACATGTAAGATCGCTATTCCATTCAAAATCAACAAAATGGCCTTCAGGATCCACAAAAAGAAACCCATCATATGGCTATAAGTAATCATCATGACAGCTGTGTGTACATATTCTCATGGTTATTCATTCATTTAGTTTAAGGCTTTCAGAATATGAATAATGCAGCAGAAATGTAATATCAAACTATTCACAAGTCACAACTATTCACGACTAGAATGTCGGAGGTCACATCTGAGTAAACATGAATTGTGAGGAATCTTCAGTTTTCATGGCTAACCCTTATTAGGACCGAAGCCCCGAGCACAAAGGCAGAGGCAAAGGCAGAGAAAGCAAGTGAAGATTCGCTGGTTTCTGCTCATGCACAGCGCTGCCCACAGCTTCACACCAGTCAGAAGGAGGACCCGCGTATAAAACACCAGCACAGAGGCCAGTTCAGTATGGGTAGAAAGAGTACCCACCCCACACTGGGGTGTTTTGGCCACAGTTGCATTGCGGGTGAGATGCAAGAGGAGGCATGAAGGATTGTCTTTGACTAACCCTCGTCTGATCCTGCTGTGCATCCTTCTCATCCCGAAGGCGCTTGTTCATGTCCCTGAGAAAGACGTGTAGAGATGAAGAGTCAAAGAAAATTAATGAATTCTGAAATGCTATGAATAAAAATATTTTATAAATTGTATGGTCTGGTTGGTCAGCTAAATTCTAGCAAAGCATTTTTCCTCTCTGTTTAGTGTGCTATGTGTTTAAGAAGTATTGATAAACCCCTAAGGGTAAGATGATAACACCATGAACACACTCAGGGTGCTTAAAAATATTCAGCTTTCAGATTAAATTTTTTTTTACTTTTATTTCTTTTTTCTATCATATATTCAAAATAATAATAAAGAAAAATTTATTGAATAGATTTCTCATTGAAATTAATTATGCCCCATCTACCGTTTTTCTGAGGTATATTTCTGTCTTTTGACTTCCTCATTATTACTATTTCCAGTTTTGCAGGTTGTTTGTGAGTGCACCACACTCCCTCCTTATCTCATATCTCTCAAGAGCAAATAAACCTGAAATGGACAATGACCTGGAGACACACCCACAAGAAAGCTTCAAGTTATGCTATGCATGCATTCCTGTTGTTTTACCTGAGCAGATCCAGCTGCCTCATCAGACTGTCTCTCTCTTTCTGCATGTTTCTGGAGACTTTCAGCACTTGCCTGGGATAAACAACACCACACACAACACACACACAGTCAAACAAAGGCAAGACGTGGGCCTATTTGGATAAACTACAGTAATGCTCAGTAGTTTCATCAACTAGTCACAGTCATGCCATTTTAGGAACTCAAAAAGCAGCTACTTGCAGTTCCCTTTGCAATAATGTACTGGGGAAAAAAACATATTTCCCGATCTCTGAACAGAAAGAAAACAAAGAAAACACCCCTTAACTCAGAATTCCTACTTGAGAACCTTTAAGTTCCACTGTATACAGTATATACACAAAAGTATTTGGCCAAACCTGTTAATTGTTGAATTCAGGTGTTTCAATCAGGCCCTTTATCCCCAGTGAAGAGCAATCTTAATGCTTCAAGATACCAAGACATCTTGGACAATGCTATGCTTCCAAATGTGTGGTATCAGTTTGGGAAAGGCATGACCTCAACCCCATCAAGCACCTTTAGGATGAACTGGAACGAAGATTGTGAGGCTGGGTCTTTTCGTCCAACACTAGTGCCTGACCTTATAAATGCTCTAGAGAATGAATGGGCACGAATTCCTACAGAAACACTCCAAAACCTTGTGGACGGCCAAGAAGAGCAGAAGCTGTTATATCGGTAAACGGGGAACCAACTCCATATTAAAGTATGGAGCACTGTGTATTTGGAGCACTATACATTTGGTTACAATGTCATTACAGGTTTGGCCAAATACCTTTGTTCATATAATGTAAGCATGATGGGTGTTCAAGTCAAACTAAAACTTTAAATAAAATTTCTTGTGAATGAAGCATAAAACTGACATTTACAGAAGACTTCAAGCACAGTACGGTGACGAGATTCTTAGTCTCAGTAAACATTTGAATGATGCAAATGTTTTATAGAAGCCTGTATGTGCGTGAATGACGACTGCAGGTGTTCCTGTGAATACTACAGTGAAATGCCTGATCCTTGAAAATTGATAGACAACTTGATGCCACTTTGCAGAAGAGACACATCCGTCTGTGGGAACATACACACAATCATTCACGAACACCACGTGCACATTACAGGACTTATTGCAACACTCTGCGTAACCTCCTGACCTCGTCTAAGTGATTTCCACATGTTTGGGCCATTAAAAAAGTTTTTATTCTCACAAAACACATGTCAAGTCAAGCCAGAACATTTGCGGCCTCCGAGTGGCACAGTGGTAAAGTGCTCGCCCTATCATCCGGAGATCGCTGGTTCGGTTCCCGGGTGATGCTGT
>JAQMYL010000012.1:25367500-25382994 GCA_030014365.1 Clarias pachynema
GATTGGCCGAGCTCTCTCAGAGGGGAGGGATGAGAGGTACTTCGTGCTCCCACATTAATCACGGCTCTACAGCCAATAAGGGGCGTCTGTGAGCTCATTCAAGCGGAAGGAGCGGATAGCGCTGTGAAACACGTGATAGTCTTCGGCCCTCCCGACTGAGTGGTAGTAGTTGCCTTAATGTGGGAACCCCCTAGTGACGGGGAGGAATTGGACACGACTAAATTAGGGAGAAAATCGAGAAAATTTAAAAAAAAATAATAATAAAAAAAAAAAAGCCAGAACATTTGTGTTCTGTTATTCCGCATGATCAATTCAAGTCCTGCTATGACTTGAATGGGCCTTAGATTTGCTTTAGATCCATCAACATACACACATATCCGCTTCTTAAGTCTAAAGCCTGAGAAGGTCAATATACATCACTTATTATAATAGGCTGGAGAGCATGTTGCCACCTCTCACCTCTGTTTGCTCTCCTGCTGATCCGTAAGTGTTTCCTGCATGATCTGCAGCTGGTTAAGTGCCTTCTGTAGCTCCTCCCGGCTCTCCTCTAACTGTTCTCGTAAATCTGCGTTAACAAGCTGTAGCCTTTGGTTCTGCCCGCGAGTGTTCGTCTGGTCCTGGCACAAAGCCTTGATCCTAGTCTCCAGCTACAAGAAAATCCAGATAGAGGACGTTATTAAATAAGTTCCATGCAAAGAACTGAACCGAGTTTGAAGACATGAATTATGAACAGTTTACCTCTCTCTGCTTGGTCAGTGTGAACTCCAGCTCCTGCTCTCTCATCCTCAGCTCCTGTAGCACCTGCTCTCTCTTATCCCCCTGTCTCACACTGTCCTTCATCGGAAAACCATCATCACCATCAGTATCGTCCTCGTGAACGTACTCTCCATGCATGTCATTTATATGCAGATTATTGATGTCATTTTCACTTGGACTTACCAGAGCGAGTCGTTTCTCTCGCTCTTCTCTGAGCTGGTTCTCGAGGTCTTCGTAAAGCGAGCGCACCACTCGGTCGTGATCTTCTTCTCGTCTGTCAACACACACACAAACCTGGTACTACAACACAACATGGCATTCCTAGAAAACAGTGTACAACGTCTAAGCTGACCTGCGCAGCGTCTCTTCCAAATTGTCCCTCTCTCTCAGAGCGTCCTGGAGATGAGCCACAGCATGGGAAAGAATTTCCTCTAACACATTTAACATCTCAGGTCTGTCTTTCTGCAAATCACACCAAAGAGAACACAGCTCCCACTGACTACACACACACACACACACACACACACACACACACACACACACACACACACACACAAAATCGTTACACACACTCAAATCCTAGTGAAATAGTAATAATTAAAAATGACAGTGTATCAGGAATGCTTGGTGAAGATGAGGACTCAACACTCACTCTTTCAGCAGTTTATCTGCTCCAAGCTCTATAAGAATCTGTGTGAATTTGAGTTCTGCTGGATCTTTCTCCTCACACTCTTCTACCAGCTCACCTGATGAGGAAAGAATGGTTCAATGAATATCCTGTCAACTGATCTATCTGTGCCCAAACATTACGTGTATTAGCTTTGGCTCAACAGGGACCAATCAACTCTTGGCAACCCCACTATGCTAACAATATTTAATAGGAGTCAGAGACAGTTGATAATCACCTGACCAAAAACAAATAAATTGACCAACTTATACTGACTAATACGCCCATTCCACTGAGCCGGATTTGTTATGACCTGTGGACAGCTCGGTAAAGGTCGGTAACGGCTCCTTATAGCCTCTTTTGGGCTCGGTGTGAATTCTGACGTGTCGGGAGGAAATACGGAGCATGTTCAAAAATTCTGGCTGGTGCCTTCCGACATTAATGTCTTGGTAACACCGTGGTATCGATTCTTAAGCATTGGTATCACCTCCTTACCTGTTCGGCAGCCAAAAATCCTCCTATTAAATATAGATGGAAGTAATGACAAATTTAACAAAGTGATATTTTAAGGAAAATAGTAATGAAGAGTATTGAAAGATATATTAAAGTCCGAGGCACGATAGAAATGTTTTAATCTAAAATGTCTGTAATTTGACAATTTCTGGTAATTTCATAATAAAGTCTGATGATAAATTCACCACAGAATTTTTATTCCTAAAATATATGTTTGCATAATTCTTTAAAAAAGCTAGGAGTGAGATTCATAAAATAAGGGCATGGTTTTGCACGTACACGCACACGGCGCCCCCAACACGCATCCCCGGGCATTTTGTCTAACACTAACCATTCACCTTACCCTGCATGGCTCAGGATCTGTATATTCTAGGAGGAAAGAGAAAATGACAACATCTGCTTTGAGTTTAATTACACACAGAACAGTGCATCGCTGTTTATATTCATGAGAAAATTTAAGGGATAATACACTCGATTAAGAAAAAATCCAACAAAACACATGCCATACTATGTGTAATGTATGACGGCTCCTGCATACACCGAAGCTCAGGATCAAGCCTGTGTGTGTGAGAGAGTGCATTAAAGTATGTTCCATTCCCCCAGTGTCTATAGGTTGGCGTCTATTAAACGGGACGATATGAGGTCGTTATCATATCATTAACGCCTCGGTAATAGTTTTTTGTAATAGTCAGTAGCGCTGTTTTAATTTTGCTTAAAGTTAAAAAATTTTTAGGACTCGATATAACACTGTTAAATTCCTTAACGGCTCGTTTTCATGTCTTTATGAATTCGTTTAAATCGTTAACGCCTTGATATGAGGTTTCCCCTCTTGAAAAACATATTAAATTGGTACCGACCGCAGCGACTCTCGTCTCGTCTCAGTGGAATGAGGATATAAGAAACTGTTGTGTCAGAATTCAGTGTGGATCAACTTTTTTCTGCATGGGAGAATCATCAGATTTTGATGACTATGCATGCATGTAGCTTAGAGGGAAGAGTTGTAGTGTGATGATAAATCCTGCTATAGCGCTCCATTCGTAGGTATTGTATATGGTCAAAAAACTGTATTTGCTTTTTAACATAAACAAGCTCTAATTATTAGTAGCTATTTGTACAACTTTGTACTGCATCTTGAAATGTATCTATTTTATCTATTTATTTATTTAAATGATTAGTTTTTTACCTCCTCAGTATGAAATCATTTACACAAAACATAAAGATTTCATAGAACATTTTCTTAGCACATTTAAAAAAAAATGTTACTACTGCTAATTTATTACTACACAAACACAAACCTAGGCCTGTGTGGAACTCCAGCGGTGTAAGAAAGCCGTTTCTGTCACGGTCCAAACTCTCAAACACAGACTCCAGCTGCTCCGGGGTCAGAGGCACCTCTCCGTGTAACCGCTGACATACACAAACGCAAAACGCTTTTATGAAAGCAATGCATTTTCATGAAAACAAAGCTTTAACTCCAAATCAATTTAATGCATTTGTGCAAACCTGCAAGTCTCTCTTGGAGATGAAACCCTTGTTCTCTTTATCGCAAAGCCTGAACAGGTCTTTGGCTTTCCTCATTGTGTTCTCTGGGGACTTGATGGCTGCTGTGTCGGGTGAATGTCGTACCTTCCGTCCTGAGGTTGGCGTCCTAATTCGAGGACTACGAGGAGGGGCCTGGCCACTGCCCTGACCCTCGAGCACCTCTCCATCTCTTAACCAGCCTGACATTACTGAGACAGAGAGAGAGAGAGAGAGAGAGAGAGAGAGAGAGCGCGAGCAAGTAATCATTAATTTGGTCATTCAATAAACATTAAACTTTCATTGGCATTATGTATGCGAGTTAATAATTTAACAGTGGTTTTAGTAAATTAGTAGCTTGCTTTATTTAAACAATTGCAGTTTCCAACAGAAAAGGATCAGGATCATCAGCAGGTTGATAGGAAAACACCAAATAAATAAGTTTGTACTAAATTATACTATCATATTATACTTTATTATACTCATGGCTAAAGAATAATTGTGAGATATCTCTTCTATCCCCTGAAAAAAAAAATTCAACAGCTTCTGAACATTCACCACCATTTACCACTCATACAAAATACAGTGCAGATGTAGATGAAAGACTGCTGACATTAAAGTCCAGAATGGAATTCAGCTCCATGATACAGCTCCTCTAAGGAACGGTGGTGACCTGGAGTTAGTGACCTGCGCGATGACTAACATGACAGTGTGGATGATGGTATTAGTGTGAAAGCTGAAGCTTTGTAGACTGTACTTTGAAGCAGACTACACAGATCAGGAGGTGAGAGAGTTGGACAGACTCAAGAACTATAGCGCTTTTGATAGAAGTAACATGAGAAGCATCTTTATCAATCAAAAGACTGAGAAATTTGCCAATCTTAGTTGGGGCTCAAACGGTTAAGGCTCTGGGTCACTGATTGGTTGGCCCTGGTTGGACGTGGTTGGCCCTGTGCTTTGACCCCAACTTCCCACCTGGGACATATCCCGAGAAGGTATTTCACTGTGCTGTGTGATACATGTGATAAAAAATAATATCGTCATCATTATTAATGTAGGTAACAGTCCACCAAAGTGAAAATAGACAGACATGTCCATGAAATAACATTATATTTAACACTCAGGATTTCAATACAAGATAAAATTTCTAAAGATTTACATTTAGGAGAAGCCCTTATCCAGATCAACTTACATTTTTATCTCATTAGACATCTGAGCAGTTGAGTTTTAAGGGCCTTGCTCAAGGGCCCAACAGGGACAACTTGGTGGTTGTGGGATTTGAACCTGGGCCCTTCATGAACCGGAGTCCAATGCTTTAACCAATGAGCTACCACAGACCCCCTAAAGATCCCTATGGACATCTTTCAAGTTGTTAAAAGCCCTATATAAATAAGGTGGCGGCACAGTAGTGTAGTGGTTAGCACTGTCGCCCTGCCCAGCCAGGTTCGATTCCCATCTTTGTGTGCATGGAGTTTGCATGTTCTCCCCGTGCTTGTTTCCTCAGGGTACTCCGGTTTCCTCCCACAATTCAAAGACATGAAGGTTAGGTTAATTGGCGTTCCCAAATTGCCTGTAGTGTGTGTATGTGTGTGCCCTGCGATGGATTGGCACCCTGTCCAGGTTGAACCCTTACTGTAGTCTCCTGGGATATGCTCCAGGCCCCCCATGACCCTGAATACAGGATTAAGCGCAGTAGACGATGAGTGAGTGAGTGGGTGAGTGGGTGAATTGAAATGAATGATCCCTAAAATCTCTCACAGGTATAACACTAATATTAATACCACCCTGATGTAATACTACTGACAGATCTATTAATGTCCCAGTATACTGTTTATTCTTTCAGAACACTGCTGAGATGTTTTATTCTGGACTAAACCAGGATCTACATTACTAAGTTAACACCTCACCGTATGATTACACAAAGCAATGGGCTCATAACATCTAAAACCCTAAACAAACAGAAACCGGATCCTTTCCTCATCAGCAGGAAAAGAAAAAAAAAAAACGACTTGCAAACAGACATAAACCTCTTCAAATAACTGTAGGTATTTTCTGCTACAATCCACCAGCATGGTAAAGGGCCAAAATTTCGACTTTGATGTTTGTACTAATATGTCTCGGAGCTCTGCCCATAGTAAATACTGTATCAATGGGTAAATACTGTAGAGTCAAAACACATGTTGGAATAACGTGAAGCCCCTGGAGCACGAGCTAATTCATAAACACTATCGTTATCATGTCTAAATGAGACTGAAATGCTAGTTGATGAATTCGGAGCACAGTGTTTCCCAACAGGGGAAAGAGTCCTGTATAGGGCAAAACAGCTGGGGATTTCCCAACGTGCCACATAACAACACTCACACCACTAATCAAATGGAGCACTTCATACGCTCCATGAGCACACATTCTCTTTAGTTTTCCTTTCTTTGGGTTACTCAGTGCCTCTCTCAGAGCTCCAGGATATTCAAGACCTCAGAAGGATGGTCATGTGATGGGACTGTGTGTGTATGTGTGTGTGTGTGTGTGTGTGTGTATGCTCATGTGTAAATGTGTGTGTGTGTAAGCTGTGTGCAAGCTGGGAGTGGACAGAGAAACAAAGCAAGATGCAAATAAAGCATTTACCCAAGTTTGCATCAGGTACTGTCCATTAGAGCTAGCAGCAATCACAGCCTGCATGAAGTGCTGGCATGAATAAAACATTCTACTGTATTACATTCAACTGAAAGTCAAAACTCGTCATTTCCAACGTCTGATTAGGAGAAAGAAAAAGAAAACACCCCTTAATTTAAACACGAAGTTAAGGAGGTCTCCTTAACGTCAGCTAATGATGTCATATCAAAATGGCTGCTCCATTTCACAACTTAGTAGAAAAGTAGATAAAATCTATCACAATAATAATAATAAAAAATATATCATAAACTGATTATCATTAATGCAAACTAACTAACTCGTGGATAAGAAAAACATGTGCACATGATTTTATTTCCCCACATTTTGTAAGTTAGATGTGCATATCTTAAAAATGACATAATTCGCTTTCATAACTCAAAACCCCCCTTAACTTGTAACCTCCCCTTAACTGACACCCATACTGGTCTAGGAGCAATACAGCACGAGGTTCGTTCGAATAAAACCGGGACTTGCATCTGAATGAAGGTGTCCCATGACATTTACAGACATTTACAGAGACGTTGATGACAGTACGGTGATGAGGCTCTCAGTAAAACATTTGAATGGTGCACACATTAAGTGCAAAAGAAGGCTGTAAGTCTGTAAATGAGCGCTCGGGGCTCACTGCAGTAGTTCCTGTGAAAATTCAGTGAGTGGAACACCTGATCCTTGCAAACTGACAGATAACTTGTGCCCCGGCTGTGGAAGAGACGCATCTATTTGTGGGAACTGTACACACATCATTTACAAACACCACTTGCACATTACAGGAACTCTGGGAAGTTACTGCCACATCCCCTGTACGGTCCTGATCTTACTCCAAGCCGTTTCCACAAGATTCGGCCATTAAAGGAGTTCCTGGGAACCCAGCGTTTTAGACATGAAGCAGGCAGTCAGATCGGGACTTTGTCGTACTAAGAAAACGTTCTACCTTGATGGTATCCAAGCACTAGTGAAAAATGGGGAAAAGTACATTAGTGAAGCGGGGGATAACATAGAGAAACAAAGCGATTAATTACTCTCATAATTGTGTACTGTTATTCTGTACAATCAAAAGTCCCGGTTTGACTTGAACGCCCTTTGTCCAACACTCCTGTATCTATAACTCACAGCTTCAGAGTCCATGGTTGCTCAGATTATTGTCTGCGCAGATTTTGCGTATGTCTGCATCGGTTCCTGTGGGTTCTCCAGTTTCAACACCCCCCCTCAAACAAAAAAAAGCAAGCCAGCAAGTAGACTGGTTATAGTAAACTTCTCCGGGTATGAATGAGTGTGTGAATATGTTTGTGTGCGCTGCACCCTGTGGTGAACTGGTTTCCCATCCAGGGTGTATTCTAACCTCACACCTAATGTTCACATAGGATAAAGAGCATAGTCAAAGTGATACCAATGGAGAAGCCTTTACACAGATTACACGCGTCACACATCAAAAATATAACATTGCAAATTTGAATAGTTTTAATCAATAATTCTGGTTAATGCTCCAACAAAAAGACATGATGATTATTAATGAATAGATATCACGCTGGCTTTCTTTATTTCATACAAGCGTTTATTATAGTCTCCGGTTACAGAGGGCAGTATAATAAGATAAATAATATTTGCTCAGTGCAATAACCAAGATGAACGTTGGCAATCATTCCACTGCATTCTGTTATGGATTAGCCTACATAAAACCTTAATCATTCAGGTAGAAAATGTACAGGACAAAAAAAAGTATATTCATTACATTCTGTGTAAGAAGGTGTACTATAATGCTACCTTCTGTAGAAGGAAAAGGGGTGGGTTTTAACTCACAGTCACAAGACACTAATGGGAAAACCCACCCACTGCACACACTGAAGGTGGAGAGGCGAGCAGTGGAAATTCCACATTTGATTAGCACACAGCGTCAACATTGACTCTTAAGGTGGATGAGCTACAACACACAAAAACAAGAGGTTCAGGTTCGGCTCCTGTCAGCATGAAATCTGAGGCTATCATGGGCGCACACTCACCCAAATCACATGATCTTTTTTCCAAACACACTGTCCAGTTTGGAGGAGTCTGTACCTGGGAGAGACTCAGAATCCTGCTCTCGGCTGACAGGAGCAGAACCCGATGTGGTTGAAGGCTGATACAGCCGATCCGCCTCAAGGTTTATTGTGTTGTGTGAGTTGGAATGCGGACTGCCTGCCCCCCCCCTACAGTATGATAGCATATTGCAGTGACTAGTCGGACATGGCTTGTGTGTTTAAAACATGCCCATTCGTAACCATAAAGGTGCTGAGGGAAATGTTAAGAAAAAACATCATGACATTAGTCTTTTGGCTTTTGGTCGCCACAGCGGACCAACTGATCCACATACAACTTGGCACAGGTTTTACAACAGACGCCCTTCCTGACAACGCAACTCTCTCATTTTATCCAGGCGTGGGACATTGGGATGGGGTTTGAGCATTGGCTGGGAATCGAACCCGGGCCATCGGCATGGCAAGAGAGAAACTTATAATCACAATAGAAATTAAAAAGGACAAATGATAAAATAGGACAAGACATATTAAAATAATTTGTATTATTATTATTAGTCGTAGTAGTAGTTGTAGTAATAATAATGATAATAATAATAATAATATCATTATAAGGACAGGTGTATTTCCCTGTGCGGCTCTGAAGGTTAAGTAAACACTAGTGTCCACATGAGAGTGAACAGCAAGGTTAATCTGAAACTGAACTTACACCAGAAAAGTGTAGATCAGTAAAGGGAGTAAGAATTTCCCCAAATGTTTAATCCTATATAGTTATGCATCAAGGACAGGACATATACACATGATATTATATCATATACACATGATATGAATGGAACAGAAACCCCACAGCAGTTCTCCTGCTCATAAATAAAGTACACCTGAACTGTTGATCTACTGTATAATAACTCTGTACACCTGTACAGCCTGAGCTGCTCACCTTCACTCAACTAGTAGAATCCAGCTGAAGAAGAAGGAGACAGAACAGCCAGGCTGTAGGAGAGACTCTATCAGAAGTACACTATAGACATTTCCCTGACACTGCGTGTGTGTGTGTACAGTACACACTCTACCTACTGTACACACAAGTCATAATTCATAAATCACACACTTCATGAACAGTCAAGTCGAGTACAATTTCTAGCTCGTTCATTAAGGACATGTTACAGCGGTGTAACTCACCTGTCTCGGAGTTCTGCTGCTCTCCAGCCGACACCGTCTCACGAACTGCTCACATGCCGCCACTCCGTCCCATCTCAAGTCCCGTGCGCCGCGCTACTGACTCAGCTCTTCTCACTTCCGCTCCTCCGCCACTAGAGGGGAGTAAACGCCCCTTACCGTAATTTGTCACATACACGCACATCTTTTAAATCTCAGACAGTGAATCGTCTATACCGCTTTAATCTGAAGCCTATTCCCAGGAGATTTACGGCACGGGGCGGGGTACAGCCTGGGCGGGGTGCCAATCCATCACAAGGCAAACACATTCACATACATGTGAATGAACATGTACCAATCCGTCACAGAGCATGTACCGGGGTGCCAATCCATCACAGGGCAAACACATTCACATACATACTGTACAGTACATGCTCGCATTCACACACAGTGGGTAATTTGGGAACGCCGATTAGCCTAATTGCCACCAAGCACGGGGGGAAACATGCAAAGTAAAATCTTTCTTTTGTTCAGTTAACTGTGTATATTTCATAATATTAGTGTGCATGGAATGTGCATGTGTTCCTCTGGGGACTCCGGTTTCCTCCCACAGTAGAAAAAAGACATGCAGATTAGGTGTTAAAACTGGTGTTTCCATTATAATTGCCTGTGGTGTGTGTGTGCGCCCTGTGATGGATTGTCATCCCATCCAATAAACTGGATAAACTCCAGGACCACGTGACCCTGTATACAAGATAAAGCGGGTTTAGACAATGAGTGAGTTTTTACACCTGAATCTTTTATATTATACTTTTATTTTTTCACTTTTGTAATTTATATTCTTGTTATTAATAAATAATAAATAAAATGTTAATAAATAATTACAAATATGTAATATTAAATATAATAAATATAGTAATTCCTACTCGCAAAGGTTAGTCTCTTCACTTTGCTCTGTTATTTACACTCTACAGTACATTCTTTTACACTCACGGTAAAAGGCTGCTCGTGTTTGTGGTATATGGACAAACAGCGGTACTTTACCCGTCTCTCTACGTATTACACATTAAACTGGGTTCGAATCCAATGATTTGAGAACATCAACTCCAAATCCTAGAACCGTTCGACTCCAGTCTCCAGGGACTCGAAAGCCAGAATGATGCTTTTTTTTTTTTTTTTTTTTTTGAGATGCTCGTATTTGCCTGACTTTACGGTAAACGTTGCTATGGGAGACGTGGTAGTCTCTCGGTTCACATGGACGCATTTGCCGCCGTTCACTCTACAGTAACCGGTTTGGACCAGAGCGAGCGGGGTGTGTGTCAGAACCTGCTCTATTATATACACTCTGAACATGAGGTACTGTGTTAGCTTTGTTACAACAGTCAGCTCGAACATAAGCTAAACGTTAAAGCGCGCTTTCGGGTTAGCTAGCCTGTTAGCTGGGTTGGGCAGATACATATTAAACATTAAACTGATTTATTCGAACCAGTATAATATTATGTTATAATGTAAGGGCTTTAAAGAGTTGTGGAAAAAGTATCTGCATGAAATAGCCTGAGAAGCTGAAATGGCAATAAATCCTAACACAAACAAACAAAGCTGGGCTGGGAAGTTAACGGTAAGAGGAAAATGTCGCGATGCTAAAACAATAAAAATAAATAAACACGTGTTTGTTTTGATAATCTGCGTGACGCTACACTTTTGCAGCTGAAACGCAATCAGACGTTTTAAAGAGCGACCCCAGGCTTCAGCGAGGTGCACGTGATCTATTCATATATACAGTAAACAACAATAACAACAACCCTGAAGCTGATCCAGCTCCCTTTGTCTCCACCTGTGTGATTCAAACCCAGTGGAGTGTAAAAGTAACCTGTTATCAGTTTTACTGTGATTAAAGCATTGTTGTGTGTGAGTGTGTGTGTGTGAGTCAGGTAACATTAGAGATTAGAAAGAACACACAAGATGTCTGAGTGAAATTAAACCTTAATCCTCAGTGAGACCATGCAGGTGGCCTGTGTAACAGATTTCATGCTTTACCACAAATATGGTGAATATTTCTCTCCATCCTCAAACACACATGGATCATCTCTATCTTACAAAAAGAGGAATTATTTCCCACACTTAATAGCACATGCTTTGAATGCATGGTGATGCATTGATCTGTGAACTGTGCTGCTTTGGGTTCTGTCTCACTTCCTAACGCTCACATGTCTTTTAGGTGAAGCCAGTGATGACCGCACGATGCTTTTCATAACGTCTACCTACAACCCCGTTTGGATAGATTTTGACTAACCTACAATGCTTTATCAAATATGATAAAGCACTCAAAGGGTGAGCAAAGTGAGCACACCGTGTGTAAATCTAAACCTCTGAAACCATTTGAATGTTCTGGTTTGAATCCCTTTTTCTTTTTTCCCCCTCATTCTTAAAATTTCCACAGTGAGATAAGGAATGGCTGAAGGAAAAGCGCTTTCATGACTGGTTCATACCTTCTCTAAAATCACATGAGCTGCTTTGGACATGATCGTCTACAGCAGTTGAGTTTGAAGCTCATTTCTGTTGTTGCATTATATCTGAGAGGATCAAAAATACAATAAATACACGCTAAAGGACAAGCTCGTGTGAGGCAACACTAAACTCCAAGATGCTCCAGACCAATAATTACTCGCTGGTGCTGCTGATTCAGCTTTCTCTACTCGCCTTCGACCTCTTTGTCAACTCTTTCAGCGAACTTCTTAGGGCAGCTCCAGTCATCCAGCTCGTGCTATTCATGTGAGTGTAAGATAGTATTAACAAGCCAAGGTCAGAAATGTGTAAATAATTTTTATTTATTTTTTAAAATCTAAATAAACATTCATGGTAAATAATTTTATTTTACAACAGTTTCCAGTGTTATCTTAAAGCATTTTGATTTCTGCAGAATCCAGGACATCGCCATCCTCTTCAATGTCATCATCATCCTGCTGATGATGTTCAACACATACGTGTTCCAGGTGGGACTCCTGTCTCTGCTCCTGGAGAGATTTCGAGCGCTGCTCATCCTGTCCGCTGTCTACCTCACACTCAGCATCTGCCTTCACTGCTGGATCATGGTGCGTTTCATTCTCTCTCTGGCCCTGCTTTGTCGAAATTATTGTAGAAATTTTAAAATGACCCTCAAACCAGATAGCTGTTTAGGTTACTGTGTGTGTGTGTGTGTGTGTGTGTGTAGTTTTCTAGTTTACAATGACTAGATAAACTACAGGCATGGCCCAGTGTTCCCAGGATAGGCATAGGATAGTTGTCCATGACAACTTTGACATGGATACCACAGTTACTAATGATAACTGGAAAAGACACTGGAATTTATTTTTCATCATTTATGAATTTATTTTTTTTCTTTAAAAGCATATGAACACTATGTACACTATATGGCTGATGTTGGCTGAGGAGGTCTGGGGTGCAGCCAGTATTCCAGTTCATACCGAAGGTATTCAGTGGGGTTGAGGTCAGAGCTCTGAAGTATTATTCCACTCCTACCTTGGCAATCCATGTCCTCAAGGATGATGCTTTGTGCACAAGGTTACTGGCATGGAACTGGTTTGGAATTCCTAGCTCCAGTTAAGGGGAATGGTAATATTACAGCATACAAAGACATTCTGTACCATCAAGTGCTTCCAGCTTTGTGGCAACAGTTTGGGAAAGAACTGCATATAGGAGTGATGGTCAGGTGTCTACATTCTTTTGGTCCGACTGAGAT
This sequence comes from Clarias pachynema, assembly GCA_030014365.1. NCBI lineage: Eukaryota > Metazoa > Chordata > Actinopteri > Siluriformes > Clariidae > Clarias > Clarias pachynema. The sequence goes on from JAQMYL010000012.1 coordinate 25,380,528, forward strand.
CATGTGACAGTTTAAACTCCATTGGAATAATTAAATAAGTTCTGATGCTAATTAAAAGCACCAGAACTGATTTTATGGATGAAGATTGATGTCATTACATTATATTGAGACATCACCACCAGAATGCTATGGGTTTTTGTGTAAATTCTTCTTTACAAAATGTTGAAAATTTGAATGTTCAATACTGTACAGTCCTGAGATCTCTCTTTCTCTCTCTACCATTTCTTCATATTTGCTTCCAAAGAGCCAGACTTTCTTACAGTTTTGAATGTTTTTGGCTCTCATTTCCAGTCTAGTCCCTGTACCTAATACGCAGTTTCAGAGGAAGGTTTTTTTTGTTTGTTAAGCCACACAGTAACCTATGAATCATTCAAGACTAAAAAACATCTAACATAAGGCATAAACCAGTGAGAAACAGATGCAGATGATGACGGATGATCAGGCCAGTGGTTAGTATCCTGGTGATGCTGAATACTTAGTGGTTGAAACAGACGAGAGGGGAAATGAGGTTGCTGCTGAGGTTGTTTAAATTTTATCTTTGGGCCCTTTGCAGCCTGTTAGAGTAAAACATTTGTTTTTATTTCTTCAATCTACAGTACATCATTTAATTTAATTTAATATGAAGAAATAAGCAATGAAATTGACACAGTACTGTATATCTGAGAGAAAATGAACAGCTGCAAACTCAATTCATGATGTTTCGTTTATACTACAATTATTATAACAATATATTTCATAATTCTTTTATTTCTGTTTGTTTGCCAAAGTGAACAGCGATAAGCTCAATACAGAAATGTGTATTTTACAGAATCTGAGGTGGATGGACTCAAATCGTTTCATCTGGACAGACGGCTTGCAGGTGCTCTTTGTGTTCCAGAGACTAGGTAAACATTGTACTGTAATTAATGCAGAGATGTACTCTTAACTAATATTCTTAACTCATCCTACTACTGCTTCATGCATTTTGTAAAAGTGTACTCACATATCCTGAAGTTTACTATCCTATTTTTTCACATTAGATTATACAAATTACTTCATCAGAGATTAATTCATATTATCTTCCCTTTTTATTTCTCACAGCTGCAGTTCTGTACTACTACTTGTACAAGCGCAGCACTGAGTACCTTGGAGATCCCAGACTGTACGAGGACTGTGCCTGGCTGCGGGATGCTTTCGCTCGGGCACGACTATGATCCCGGTCTGAGGAACAATATAAAAAACTGCAGCACGTTCAGGATGGAGCCCACTGATCTAGACCCAGTACTGGAACTAGAGCTAAGAGACTCTAATGGAGTGTTTTACTGATGGATTACTCAAGACCTTGCTATACAAGAAACACACCAAACTGAGATATTCTACACATTTTTTAAATGAGCCATATTTTAATATATGCTAAAACACAGCGCATAAAATAGACCATGTTTTATTATTTCCATGTTACTATTTTATATTTTGACTACAGGCGCTGCACCAAATAAGAGGCATAGTTTGCACACTAGTCTCAGGCCTGAGTGATTAATTGTCCTGTATAAGATGATGTTATACTCTATTGTAGGTAATATTTTTTTTAAATAAGATTTTGTATTGTATTGACAGAAATTATGATTAAATCCTGAAATAGATAAATGGTGACCAAAGAGCGAGTGAGTTTTGATTCGTTTATGACATTTTATACTTTTTAGGTATGTTTATCATCTGTTCAAAAAGATTCCTCAGACCCACACTGGTTTTCAGCGTTTCTAAAGTGCCTCTTAATCATTCCAGAATGCAGAATAGTATAGTAAAGGAGAATAGTATAAGGATATACATATTTAGTATGTGTGCTTAGTGTGTGCATGGACTATTTCACAAAGAAGGCCTAAGAGAGGGAGGAAGACGTACTATCTACGTATGTGAGCAGGCAAAGTTGTGCTGTTCAGAATCAAGCCTAGCCACATGGAAAGGACAATGCTTCACAAACCTTAACCACATAGATCTGAAACAATGGAACAGTATGGAAGAACTACTTCGACCAACTGAACATCTGTTAGCCTATGCAAATGTAATACTGAATCAAGACACATAGCTACAGCGCAAGACCATAACGAAATACATGGTGGATACTACTCCAGAACTTTGACTACAACCCGGTACTACTGCATGCGAACATTATCTGTCTACGAATGCTGTGAGTCAGGCAATTATCGTGCATACTTAATCTCGGAAGATTTACTTCAGTATCGGACATTTACTGTAACATCATCACTATCTCAATCAATGACTTTGAATCGTGGAACTCGAACCTAATACAACAAGCAGAGCTGAAGAATCTGACATCGACCTTCCCAAAACTACACAACTACTTCTATCAAGACCATAGACTTCGACATTGTTGGACGTTTTTTTTTTTTATGTTATACTGTTATACAACTATAATACAGTCCTCTGATCAGATGCTAATGCATTGTCGAGTGTTTAAACACTGGCA
>JAQMYL010000012.1:25391613-25426154 GCA_030014365.1 Clarias pachynema
TGTGGCGGCTCCCAAATTATGGAATGACTTACCATTGACCATTCGTGAGGCCACATCATTGAGGGTGTTTAAGTCCAATCTTAAAACTAACATGTTTTCTCTGACATTTAAACCAACATGAGATGTTGATTTTACATATTGTTTTACAATTTTTTACAAAAATGTTTAAATTAAAAAAAAATTTTTTTTTAAAATTATTATCTTGTTTTTATTTCTTTATTTTATTTTATTAGATTAGATTACTATGGTATTTTATTATTTATGTGAAGCACTTTGGGGCATTCTTGTTGTTAAAGTGCTATACAAATAAAGATGATTGAGAGAGTTGAGAGTTGAGAAGAACTCGAGTGTCTTGCACAGAGCCCTGACCTCAACAACACCAATCTGGAACTGTTACACTGACTGCACCCCAGTCCTCCACATCTAACATCAGCACCTGACCTCACTAATGCTGTGGTCTAATCTAGTGGAAATCCTTCACATAAGAATGGAGATTATTATAACAAAAGGGACTAAATTTAAGAAGGAATACTCAACAATCACCAATAGGAGTAATGGTCAGATGTCCACATAGTTTTGGCCATATACAGTACTACAGTATATCTAATCAACATTTGGCAGTTATATAAAATCCAATAAAGCAACATATTCTTGCTGATTGCTTGGCTTTGTATCATAATAATGCAAGTATTAAGTACTGTGCAAAAAAAAGACACCACTTTTTTTTTTAATACTCTCTCACTCACTCATACTCTATACAGTTCATCCTGTACAGGGTCACAGGAGGCCTTGAGCCGATCCCAGGGAACTCGGGACACAAGACAGGATGCACCCAGAATGGGGTGCCAATCTATCACAGGGCATAAGCGTGCACACACACATGCTATTTAGGAATGCCAGTTAACCTAATCTGTATATATTGTGGGAAGAAACCAACCAAACACAGGAAGAGCATGCAAACAGACCTAGGACAGAGCTCGAACCCTCAACCCTAGAGGGGTCATGCAGTACCTATTTATACAAGTCAATATTAAATTTCAGTATTATCAGATATAAATTGATGCTTTTATAATGTTTTTATTGGTGAGGGCTGAATAAATTGTCCATCCATGGATGGTTTTCTACCAAATACTTAACAGTGAGTACTTAATGTCCTTGACTGAAAACCAAAGGGTGCATGGTATCATAAATTGTATATAAGTTACACGTCGTTTTTAAAAATATAAATATAAGAACATTTCAAGCATTGTTCCCCTCATGCCTCCTCCACTGACTGATGGAGTCGTTATGTTTTCAGGCTGTCCATCTATCTGTCCTTCTGAGATTCTTAGAGTGGCTGAGTGTTTGTAGGATTTATATGGAAGTATTCTTGTACATAACATTAGATTTTAGTCATACCAAGGTCAAATATTTGAATATTCCTTCTATTTAAAGTATTTCTAAAGGGTATTCCTGGTATCCAAATTACTAACAAGATCCCACTTGTTATTTTCAAGCGCTGACTGCTCTTTATACAAAACACTAGATTATAAATCTTTAACCAAACTCAAATCTTATCTAGCTAATCTAACCTTCTCGGTAGCTCGACAGAAAAATAAACATTTTAGGTTGAACAGATGGATGCAAAATAATCCAGACTGCCAAAACATGTGACTGCATGTTTCATTTTTAATGACATTAAAAAAACTAATAAATAAATAAAACAAATCTCACATTCTCACAGCAAGTACATGAAGGCCTAAGATCATGTAGTCTATAATCATACATTTATATCATGCCAGGAGAGAACTTTGAGTTCATTATTCAAACTGACAAAGTGGACTATGAATTATCTGAGCCATTTGTTTACTTATTCTCTGTTTACAGCAAAACTATATACGAAGAAATTAATAATCACATTCCATGCTGCAATCATGTGGATTATCAAAGGTCAGGGCAACAACATAAAACAAAGCTTCTGCTATACAACAGAACATTAATTTAAAAAAATAATTAATAATAAAAATACTAGCCCAGAATACAGTGCTGGATGTGGGTGGATAGCAGCAAAGCATTCCATTAAGCCTCATTGTAGGGTTCTCACGATAAAAAGACCAGCATTCTATATTATTTACTCATCAACACCTGCGCAGGTTGGTTTAACACAGGATGCACACACAAGTATCTTTGAATAGACTTATGAGTCATAATTTTTTTGTGTGTTTGTTGTTGTTGCAGGCAAAAACAAACCTCTATGAATAACCAAATGACCTAGAATATATAAGACTACGTCTAGAGTGCATTACTAAAGGTGGTGCACATGCCTCAAACATATCCAGTTACTGTAAATGGAGTTGTTAAAAGCAGCAAAGTGTTGAGTGATCATACTGTAGTGCTAGGAGCAACAGGACGCTCGTCGACACAGTGCAAGCAAAGCTGTTCTTCCGAGGGGTGTTCAAGTCAAACCGGGACCTTTAATTGTGCAGCATAAAAGCACATTGTTATGAGAGTAAAGGCTTTTATTTCTCTATACTGTATGATCCCTTGCTTCACTAATGCACTTTAACCAGTGTTTTCCAGAAGTTTGCTCCATTAAAGGAGTTCCTGGGAGGCCAGTGTTTCAGATGTAAAGCAGGCAGTCCGATCATACTTATCTACAGTATCCAAGCACTAGTGAAACCTCGCTCAAAATATATGCTCTAAAAAATTTGTTCTGGAATTCTGCACAATCAAAAGTCCCAGTTTGGCTTTACTGCACCACATGGATAACTATCTCACACAAACACAAGATTTACGTAACAGCGAGTACCAGGCAGAAGAAGGTTAATGAATGAACAGTCTGATTTGTAAATTATTGTATGCACTCAGTTTTACATTAAAGTCACTCGAAGGTTTGAATGTTTGAAAAGGTTTTTGAAAGGCCTGTGTTTTTGAAATGCACGTATCATGTTTGCGGTCGTGAAATCTGATAGACATGATTCATTAAAAATGACCATTAGAAGTACCCCTAGTAAATGTGACTGCTAGTAACAGCTTAAAAAATCGCTGGAGCTCCATTTCAGACTGTCGCTGTGTAAACAAGGCCGTGTTCAACCATGTGTTCTCTTCAGCAGGATATCCTAGTCACATCCGGTAGCTGGGATTTTCTACACTAATACAGAAAGGTTAAACCTATTGTGCTGCCCATTTGTGTAAAGTAAAAGTAAATACAAATCTCAAATAGACAAATAGTCATTTGGGAAGGTTCACGCCTGGGACAGATGTCATATCATAGAATAAACCTAAGGGGAAAAAAATATAAAGCCAAATAAGGTTATACTGATCATTCCCAGGCTTTATTGTGGATCATATTAAGATTTCAGCTCTTCAGGGAAAGTATTGTAATTTATCTCTATATTTTTATTAATAGGTTGTGTATACTAGGTGTGATATGCAGTAAGTGACAAAAATTGGTCAGCACACAGAGTCAAAGCTACACACAGCTACAGATTTTTGCACACTATATGCTCGGTCATCACTGCGTCAGTGCATGAAGAATGTCCTTCACGAGCATTGTACCGATCACCATCTTCTCACAGTTCACAGTGAGCTGGGCTTCTCCGGTCTCCTTCCTCGCCACAGTGACGAGCACGAGGCAGCCGCTGCTCACCGTCTTCCCAGCAAACCTGGACACAGGTGAGGGAGGAGGAGGAGGAGGAGGACTGAAGTGAAGCAAAGTCAAGCGCAAAACAGGCCAGAAAATACAGACGATAGAAAAGATTCCAAGTATACAGGTAAAAACAATAGCGAGAAAGAGGGAGATCAGAGATGAGAGATGAATATATTAATGCACAAGATATTTCTTTCTTACATTACAGTTGGGTTTAAACTGCTTCACTTTATTCACACTTTAAATTGAGTATCTTGTTTACTTTAAATAGAATGCAACATATACAAAACTTGACTAGATGAGGCTACATGGGGCAAATTCAATTGATTGTACACGATTCGGGAAGCCAGACACTTGTGCGCAAGAGGTCCCACAATTCATAGTGCATTTCAGACCGAAGGCCAAGCCATGATGTTCAAGGAACTCTCTGTAGACCTCCTCTCTGATTAAATTGAGATAATTTTGAAATGTTTAAAACGTAAGATCATTGTAAACCTTTGAATGCCCCTAGGAGCACAGTGGAGTCCATCATTGTAAAGTGGAATAAGTTTTGAGCCACCTGAACTCTTCCTTGGACTTCTTCCTTCTGGCCAAACTTGATCAAAGGTGACCAAGAACCCCATGCCCACTCAAGAAGAGCTTTGTAAGTAAATCCCCCATCAATTAGATCTTTATGGTAAAGTGGGTAAAGGGAAGCCATTCTTGGATAAAACTCATATGGGAGACATTTAAAGTACAATGCGATCATGAAGAAAAAGATTATCTGGTTTAAAGAGACAAATGAATTTGTATCACGCAAATGCTTATACCATCCCTATGGTGAAACATGGTGCTGGCAGCATCATACAACTGGAGTGCTTTGTTTTGGCTGCTAACGTTGGGTATGGGTTTATGCGGGATCCACTTTCTGACACAACCTTCCAATGTAATCCACCACTCAGCTGTACAACCCCAATGTTTGGTGTCCAATGTGTTTGGTGCAAACGAACCGAATCCTGTCCCCTTTGGCAGATAATGATACTACCCGTGAACCACCAAGGCTCACAAATGCACTCAACCTCAGACCTTTCAGACCCAAGACAACGCTGCATCAGAGAAATTGCAAGGTATCTGAGCATCATTTAGTCAACCAGCCAAAGCGTATACCCAACAGAATATCTGTAAAAAGATCTGAAAATGGCTATCACATATAAACATCCATTCTAATTGAGAATATCTGACAGGAAGTATGGGAGAACCTGCCCAAATCCAGGTGTGCAAATGAGAGATTTCAATTAAGTTTGTCTCTTTGTCATTATGTGGTATTTTGTGTAGATTGATCTAATTCTTCTGAATCTTTTGTATAATCAACAGTAAATCATCTGGAAGAGATCTATCTGCTTTGTGCTTTGACTGTGTATAAAAGTGTCTGTGCATTACCTGCACTCTTTCTCAGAGCCACAGGGCACTCTGCTAAGGTTAGCTGTCGCAGTGACTTTCTCTACGATAGCGTGATCACTCTGACACTTCTCCCCCAGACTTAGCTTCTCTGAGATTTCATTCATTCCCATCAGCTGACCTGCAAAACAGTGAATATAAACAGGCCCCATAGTTTATCCAAAACTCAATTGTCATTGTCGCAAAGCAGTGTTACAGAATCAAAAGAAAAGAGACTTTTGACACTTCAAACTGAGAATCCTATTCTAATCAAGCCATCAGAAGTGACAGTGCACTCTCTCTCTATAAAGGCATGCTCAGGAATAGTTTTTATTATTTGAAACTCCATGTTCTATCTTTGAGAGTAGAGTTAATTGTGTACTCTAATTCTTTACATATATATTTTGCTGCCTGATGGACATAATGTAAATATTTTATGGAATAATTGTTTTTGTGATGCAATGGTGTGATTCAGTTGAATGTTCCCCGGATGGTCCATGAAAAATCATTGGTTGTGTTTAGTGCTGAAAGGACATCAATTCGAAATTTACACCAAGGCTAGAAGCAGAGGGAAAGACAGTGTGTGTATTGGGAGGGGCAGGCATCGGGTTGAGGCAGGTGGCAACCTATCAGTCTAAAGAATCCAGGCCTTTAGGGAAACTTACCATGTAATTGCATCTCTAAAGGACAGCGATTTAAAATGAGCCGACACAGAAAAAGAAACGGGAAAATACAACAGAGGAAAATTCAGTACTTGTAGCTGGATCAGTGCTTATTCTTTAGCAAATACACCTGGTTACTAGGAGCGGTTATATGCCCTATGTTAAATATTATTCAACTATTATATAAAATAATGGTAACAGCGGCTCGACTGGCTCACAACGAGAAGGCTTAAGATTGATTTATGCTTCTGCATCTAGTCTACGCCGAGCCTCCAACATGTGTGCTACAGTACGACGTTGTTAGCATTTATACTTGTGCACTGGTGTGCATGTGGTGCTCTGAAAATAAACTGATGTTTCTGTACCACTGCATTGTGTCTCTCTGCCACTCTCTGATATTTTGGTGCACTACATGAATGAATCTCAGGGGATCTTGTTGGAGTTGGAGGTAATGTTGAACAACCATTGGCTACCAGGTGGACCAATCAGAGTTGCAGTCTGCGTGGCCACGACATTTAGTTACATTTCTGGAGATTAGCATGTCAGGCCACGCCGTAGGTCTCGTGTAGTTATATACACTACGGCGTAGCCTGACTTGATGCAGAAGCATACATCAGCCTTAAGTGTAATGAACATGAATAAGAATAAAAAAAAAAAAAAGTATTCCATACCAACATAAACATGTAAATGTTTCTAATAAAACATTGCTTTAAACCGAAGAGAACTGGTGTACATCAGAGTCAGAGAGAAACATGTGATCACCTCACCTTGCTCTTTCTTAAACTCGTTCTCTGTCAGAAAAGCAGGAGTCATCAGTTCTCCGACTGGTGGCTGGATGGACACAAAGAACTTCCGAGTGTGAGTGCTGATAAAAACGACAAAAAGAAGCAGGTAAGAGGATTAAATATAATCCCAGTGAAGGTAATCTGGGCTGTTTTTATTTTAGACAGAAATGTGGAAAACGTAATCATGCAGGAGAGCTAAGGAACATTAGAATTTATAGCGGAGGACTTTTTTTTTTATATCCCATCAGGGTACAACTTTAGATCTGAACATCATTTCATAAGATAAAAAAAGCAGACACATAAATCGTCAATACTAGCACAGATTGAGTTAGACTGAACGTTTGTTTTCTTACCAAAGCTGGAAGTTGGCTGCTTGTGTGGAGTCGCAAAAATCAATGCCCATTACAACGGTAACGGATTCGCCTGCGGGTAAAACCTCTGAGAGAGGAAACAGACAGCACATCATGAGACGCATAAGAATATGTGACCCTTTAATCACAGCAAACATATTTTATTGACAGACCAATGCAGCGTGATGCGCCGGTTGATGGTATTGTGCATTTTACCCTTTAGTTTCGACAAAAAAAAAAAAGTTTCAATATAAACTTAAAACAGAAACAGTTATAAGGCTGAAACATCAGAAAAAAGATGCTTGACATTTTTTGGGAATTCTGTGAATCACAAAAATACACAGCGTATTAAAATATCTTTCAGACTCCTCATACCATTCTGAAAGTATGCTCTTATTTTTAAGCCTCAATGTCCAAATGAACTTTAACACCAACTGTAAAACTACAGAGCCACGGTACATTGCAGGATTAGAACTTAACATAAACTGCACATTCAGAATAAGATTGTGAGAAATGTATCACCACAATTAAACTTAAAATGTACCATTTTTGCCTTTATATGAATTTTTAAATAAAGGCTTGAATTATGTTAAATTGGAATTGTATTCCATGTGTTGAATGGATTGTATTGGAATAGTTAGAATTAGGTTGAATCACACCTTTTTATACAATAGTTAGTTACGAATAAGCAATTTGACTGGACAAAAGACATTCCATGAGTGCTGATATATAGTATAACAGCACTGGCTTCTAACATTAACCTCTGATCAGGGCACTACTTGGGGTGTGGAGCAAAGAAATCTACACTTACACTAGCTTACCATTTGAAGCTATTTGGGATAGTTAGTTACAGTAGCTGAGGTAGTTAGCTATTCTAAAGCGCAATAGGAGGAGACATATAAAAAAAGGCCTGTCCAACATGTCCATTCATTCTTCTCACAGTTTACTTTATATTTTTGCTTGCCCATATTTATTAGATAGATTTTTTGGCATATTTTATTTCTTTTTTTCCTACTTTTTGTATTTGTACATTTTATTTTCATGCTTATTCCTATTTTCCATCCATCCATCTATGAACATCTGTAGACCAACTAGGGAACATGAAGGTCAATGGTAATTATTGTATTTACTCCCATTAGTGTTACTCCCAAGAACCCCAGTCAACACTCACACGCACATTCACGGCAATTTGGAAACGCTAATTAGCTCAATCTGCATGTTTTTGGACATTGGGAGGAAACCCGCCAAGCACAGGAAGAACATGCAAACTCCATGGACACAGAACCGACGTGGGAATCGAACCCAGGACCTGGAGGTGCAAGGTGACAGTGCTAAATACTAAGCCAATGTGCCACCATACTGTATTCTTACCTTCTGTACATTTTACAGTTTTTTCCATTTGCAAACTTAATTTTTTTTTATTGTGGCTTTCATTCAACTACTTTGCACTTTCTTGTTCATTTTTCTTATCACTTGCAGTTGTGTGAGCATCTCACTGCATGTTGTAGTGTGTATGGTTATTTATGTAACAAATAAAATTAAAATTTTTAATTAGTTCCACCAGTTGCAAAAGGATTTGTGTTGGCGGAGCAAAATAAATAAATCATAATCTGTTGATAATAAACGCAGTTTGTAGAACTGTCGTTTAAAATTAATATCACACTCGAGGTCACGCTGTCGCACTGAATATCAAAACGGCTGTGATAACATCAGCACTCTGCACCCTCGTGCCTAAAACTGCCTTTTATGGAATGGAATGTCAAAAAAAAAAAAAAAACTTCAAATTAAGGCATTAAAATTCTGATTCATACATTCACACTGTACTGGCATATTTTTTTATCCTTTAAGTTGCATCTAATATTTTAACACTGAATTACGATACGAGGAATTTCTGCAAAATAATCTTTTGTGTGAAGTCGAAATCTTCTGCGACTGACCGATTTCAGTGAACTCCTTGATCCTCATACCAGACTGCATTTTGGGTTCTTCAATGTGTAGATTCTTGGTCTCTGAACTGGTGTTGTTGGTGAACTGGATCTGCACAGCCACCATGTTATGATCAGGGCTGAAGGGCTGCCTGCTGAAGCAGTACTCAACCCCCAGACCCTCCCCTGTGATGCGGTGCAGCAACTCATACATCCTCATCGAGCCTGATGGGGCGATGGTCTGTGACATGACATGTAACGTATCAGTTAGAAGGAATTATTCTCGAACATGCTTCAAACAAAAAGACAGTGGTTTATGTAACTCACACTGGGGGCGAGTACAGTGTCAGTCAGTGACAGCCCTTCTAGATCTGCCACCAGGCTGCTGGACAGGAAGTTGTTAACAGGGGTCACCTGAGGTGATGGGGTCGGCTCAACTGAAGCAAAGAGGCAGAAGAAAGTATTAATTGTGGAAAAAGTTCCCTTTCTATCCTCCAGGCTAAATGATAGAAATGATAGAGCATTAGTGTTGGCCAAAACACAGTATTGATGCTGTTTTATTATTATTATTTTATTAAGTTATACATATAATATGGAAAATGTGCCAAAGAAGCTACTTCTGAAGTTTATGCAATATGGAAGTGACCAATCTTGCTGCCCTAAAAATCTCAAGTTGCTAACTTCAGCCGTTTTGGAGAGAATATTTAATATGTGCCTAAATTTTCAGCATTATACTGTTTATATAATTTGTTGTATATTTCTACTAAAATTAAGTGTAAGTATCTAGAAACATATGACCTGTCAAAATATTTTTTCAGTAAAAGCTTAAAAAGCAAAAAATCGGTAGTGTCTGTAACCATATCAAACTCATTTGCATTTTAGAATAATACATTTTTTCAGGTTTATGGCTTTTCAAGTGAAATCTAAATTGGCAAAGTTTCCTCTGAACGACAATTAAGATCATTGAAAGATTTGAATTCAAAAAAGTTACGGACACTAAACATACGGTAGGTGAGACACTTTTTAGCACCAATACCATGTTTCGACTGTATGTAAAAGGCCAAAAATGGAATATTATTTTTTGTAGTATGTTCTTAAAGCACCTAGGTCAAGGGACATCCTCAAAATGAAAATATCTTAAGACTCACTACATACGTGACAATTCAAAGACTTTCCAGACAATATGGACATATCGTACGTACAATCGTCCAGATCGAGCAGAGACATTTCCTTGGACTCTTTCTTGTTCTCTTTTTTGGTCTGCTTTGCCGGTGGTGTTTTGGATGCTGGTGTCTGTAAGAAAAGAAAATCCACAAAATGTCTGTCTTGTTGTGCATTTTGAGCAACCCCAATCATACGCCTCAATATTTATTGCAAAAAAAGAAAGTTCAAAACAAAGAAAGGAATTTGCTACAGTATGTAATGCTTTCAACAAACAACATAAGACAGCATGACTCTACCATCACTGTAAGTTAACCAGTTTTTAAGTGTTTGTCACTGTTTACATGGACCTTGATATCCCACTAATAATAGTAATAATATCCACATGAGGGTATCATTATGTGACGTGACCGTGAGGTTCCAAGATGGAAATTTAGCTTCCATTCTAATTGGTAAACTCAGTGAGAACACCTCTCTCCCTTTTACTTTAAACTTAAGGGCACCGATTGGCTTTTTTTGTATTTCATACACAATAAAGATGCTCACCAATCACAGATGAGACTGAATTCTTGTAACCAATCATAACACAGAAGGCGGGATTTATCATAAAAAATGGGATGCCTAACCTAACCTTAAAGTTGGAATTCTTCTTCCGTGGCAGAACTACTTTGCACATATCAAAAAAGTTATATTCTGACTAAATGCTTTGAGCATGTAAATGCTTATTTTATTGGATCAGCATCCATGTAAACAGTTAAGCTGTAATCTCTAATAGGAATGATTTCAATCAGATTGTAAATGTAGTGGCTGAGAGTTTCTTTTTTCAGAGATAGCGGGAAGAGAAACCACTGCACACTACAGACACCTCTTGGAAGACTCTGAGGAGACTGATCTCCATGTTGTCCATAAGTTCTCCTTGGTGCAGAGCAGGAGTTGTGAGTGTGGGCTGTGAAGTAGTACAGTACAGTACAATCTAAATGGGCTGGAGGATTATATCAGTTCTGTTGTAACTCAAGAGTAATTTAATGAATACAAAGCTTTATGAAAACTATTAAAAACCCTAAAAGTAAACCCATTGATTAAAAAACACGTGTTTTTTTTCCAAACCTTCTTCTTTCTGGTGTCTATATCCGAGTCTGACTCATCCTCTGACTCTGACTCCGACTCGCTGCTTTCAGAGTCACTGTCCTCCTCACTCTCTGAATCAGATATTCTCTTCTGCTCCTTCCCTCCTTTTCTGCCTCTTTTCCGGTCATCTCCGCTACTTTGGTCACTGTAAAGGATGCACAGTACCACAGAGTTATGTTGCAGTCTACATACAATAGTCTACATTCAATTGCTGTTCTTCCTTCAACATCAAATAAATGTTTGTAGAACTGAGTCAAGACCTCTCTGCACTCTCTGGTTTCTTTGACTTGATTTTGTCTAATTTCTTCTTCTTTTTGGTGATCTCTTCTTCTCTATCCTTCTCCTCCTCATCAGACTCTGACTCCTCGTTGCTCTCATCGCTCTCGGAGCCCGAGGCGCTTTCCTCACTGCCGCTCTCTGTTCCACTGCTGGAGTTCGTCTCTGCGAAAAGAGCAGATGAACAGATTGAGCCAAATGAAAGTTGACCTTATACATGGTTCTTTGCCACCTTTTTATTTGTTAAATCCATCTATGCATTTTAGATCTAATTCGCGCATAAACTCCAATATGGAAATCTCATTCTCTTTCTTTAATTCTTTAAAACAGTTTACAATTATCAGTATCAGACATCCTAGGATTGTTCGCCGGAATTACCGCTGTCCGCAGACTCGGTGGGTCCAGATTCTCCCTCCGAGTCAGAGTAGAAGGGCTTCTCCACCTTCTTCTCCTTCCGCTCCTTCCTACTGGTGCATTTAGTCCACTCTGGAACCTGGAGAAGGCCACAGGACACGGTCACCTCACAGATATGCAACATGATTGTACAGTGTTAGAGCACTGTGTGGCCATGAATGCCTCTGCCAGCTACAGGCTGTAAACTTATATAACATACTGTACATAATATATATAAAATATATTATATATATATATATATATATATATATATATATATGATGTGCTTACATGGGATTCTGGCATCATCATGCTTGCCTTTTTTTTTTTTTATATAAATAAAGGTGAATCACATATGTAAGCAGAAACATGAGGCATTCATGGTCACTGCTGTACTTATTGTGTAGCTGAGAAATGTCTAACTAAAAAAATATACATCTGAAGAAAACCAAATGACCTCCTCCTGATTTAAGACATTATATTAGTGCATGGCTACATTTGGTGCATCGAAGGAAGCTGTTAGCAATGTGTATACTGTTTTTTGTCAGGATATAACTCAGGATTGCAATAAGAAAATGAGCTAAAGTAATAGAGGAGGGCAGTTGGCTCTTTGCAAGGATCCAGCTCTTTAATGGTAGTGACAGCAGAAAGTGAAACTCAGCCAGGGGCTTTAGGCTGATTTAAGCATTGGACAGACAATAAGCTATGCTAGGTAAGGAGAGTTAAGTCTAAGCTGACTGGCAAGGAAGCACTCTGGGTTCGGAGCGACACGGATCGAGACTTAAATAAACGCAGAGCTCTTCGTGAACTAACAGACTCACGCTGGTTAGATTCGTGACTCTTTCAAGCAGCCTAATAACCTGGCGAACAGGAAAGAAAGAAAAAAATAGGGGGGGAAAAACGAAAGAATGATGACGTGAGATGATGAGAAGAAGAGCCAGGAAAAGAAGAGAACAGAAAAGTTTAAAAAAGGTACACACAAGGATTCAGGTTGCACTTAACAAATCTACTTGAGGTACATCAGCAATGGTTCCATGGTCCAAAACATTTACAAAATCCTACTTTTTAATGTTATCTAATAGCAATGAAATCTACAGTCAGCATGACTGAACTGTATCAAACTTGCATTAGAGACAAAGATATACTATAAATAGATAATATTATGTGCATTAGATTTATATTTTTGTTTGTAGAATAGACCATTCATAAAGTATAAGTTATTTTATTATAAAAACATGAGTAAATCAATGGAAGTGCAACAGAAATGGGATGAACACCTGATTTTGGAGTGAGATGACAGTTGAAGATCCAACAGCAGATTTCAGAGTAAGAGAAGACATGCACACACACACACACACACACACACACACACACACACACACATAACAAACAGATACACACTTTGGTAAAGGTAAATGGGGTCTGTTTCTTTTTGTTCTTTCTGTTGCTTATCACAATCCTTTAAGAAATTTCAACCATTAATAGATTAGTATTCTAATATTTTATATGTATACGGTCAGGTCCATAAATTAAAATTGCCCTCTGTACACCATCACATCGAATGTAAAATTAAACACTCTCAGGGGTTCGACAAAACTGTGGCGTTAACCATGCAGGAACTACAGTCATTTTCATACACCCCATATTTGCTTTTAAATTTGTTTCCTTTCAAATCCAGTGTCGTGGTGTACAGAGGCCAAATGCATACTGTATATGTATATACAAAACACCGGCCAGCCATACTGTAGCATTATCTCTATTATTTTCTCAAACTGGGGACAGGATCATGGGTACCCAAGGCTCACTCATGACTGTGTGTGGACCAAATGCTAGCCTGTCTTGTCCGATTCCACAGACAAGCCAATGTAGCACAAATTGTTGAAAATACTCCACGCTGGCCACGATAGAAAGATATCAGAAGGCTCAGTGCACTACAGCACACCGTGGGGGACCAGCAGGCCGACCTGGCCTTTAAACTCACCATTTTTCATTTTAAGTCAAACCATGGATACGCCAGACAGGAGCAAGTCTGATTACCCTGTAAGCTGCAGCACCCAAACAACTAGCTGCCAACTTCCTGCACGCGCATTCCAGAGGCCTTGCACAGAATTACACCCCTATGTGCCAGAGCCACCTCAGTGACACATAAGGAAACTCAAAAGTGGCTTTAATATTAATGTTTTCAAAGTTATGGCTGATCGGTGTATACACATACACACACACATACAGTATGTGTGTATAGGTGTGTATTTCACTCCTCACTTAAGGTAGTCTCACTATGTACAGCTCTGGGAGTTTTGAAGAAATTGTGGTAGTACGGCCTAAATGAGATAAGGAGGAAGAGAAGGAGAAGCCACTGCACACTTGCGGGCACCTCTCGCCAGTCTCCAAGGAGACCGATTCGCCCCTCACTGGTGTCTATGACTTCCTCTTGCTGTGGGATGAGGATGTGGCAAGGGGGGGCATGGGGCAGGGGTGGAGCAAACAGACAGGGGTTATAAAGGAACAAACAGAAAAGGGTCACTGGATGGGAAATTACATTAGACATTACAAGATGGTCTCCTCAACAGGAAATCTGCATGATGACTCAAGTGTATTATGCATTATGAGTCATGTAAACATATAAATTTGCTTAACTGAGTAAATAAAAACAAGTCACAAATCAAATAACATTCTGCTTGTAGTTGTACCAGTCAATGTATATATATATATATATATATATAGTGAACAACAATCTTTCATATTTCTCATATGGAATTCTCATATTTCATAATCGTTCCTATTATGAACCCAATGTTTAGCCCTGTTTGAAACTTGAAACCAATATAGACACACAATAAAAGGTGACATATTTGGAGAAGGCAAAACAGACATGTTTATATTAAGGCACGTATTACCTGTCATGTTCGACCCTAATAGTAAGTCCTGATGTGTCTGATATGCTTGATTATTTATTTTAAGTCAAATTATCAATCACATGCTGATTGATATCATTGAATGATGTATATTTTAGAAATATAGATAATTACCGGAATAGGAGTTATAAACTATTAGAACTGACAGAATGGCATTGCTGAAAAAGTATTGGACTTTTTGTAATTTGTATTTAAGCATCTGTGTAGTTAATAATTTACTACAGTCAGTCGATCAGATACATTCAAGCTGCTCTATGTTGTCCACCAAATATATAATCAGTGGGGTGTACAGGTCCCCATTAACATTTGCTGGTACGTTTACAAGCACTGGCAAATTTGTGAGACATTTAAAAGGAATGGCACATGTTCTGATGAAAAGAGAACAAACCTGTCTCTTATCTCATGTGCCATATTTTCATTCCTGCACTCCACAGCTAGACAAAGCAAACCTAGACTCAACCCAGTAAAGAGCCAGTAAAGAATCTTTAGTTAACTTTAAGTTAAAATTAAGTTTGCGAGCTTTCAGACCTAAACGCACAATGGAGGATGTGCAGGGATTGTGATGAGTTGAGGTGGCTTTGTTCCGTGTGTGGAGTGCACACTGTATGAGGGGTGAAGGGCTCTGTGGGCACTGCTCTTCCAAAAGGCCCAACAGAGGTCTGGTATGGATGGCATGGATTTAAAATCCCATATAACTATTAGGAAGGTATAATACTAAACACTACAAGCATGAATATAATAATAAGGCCTCGATTTAGAGCTGAATCGATTTCTCAACACTCAAAAGCATAACAGCCCTACTTCATAAAGTGTACTGGAAATCTGTCACCATCTTACAACAAGCCAACTGCAATGACAATGCATGATGAGGGTGGAGTTATGCTGATGAGCGAGGAGAGATATAAGACATGTCTGTGGAAGGAGCCGATTTTGGTTGGAGAGGATAGGATTTGTTTTGTTTTTGTTTTGATGTCTCCTGCATGTTGGGGCTCCCTCTGGTGGGGTGGAGGAGCAGTTGCCACAGGCCTGAGCCCCGAAGCCCTGCCTCTGAGAGTAACTGTTCCCCCTGCACGCACAGAATCCTTCACCTCCACGTTGCGCACGGAGGGATCAGGTGCTGATTCGGGCCAGTCGGGCAGCTCCTGGTAGCCGCCTGCTTTGGTATTCAGCAGGTGAGACAGCGAGCCAAGTTGGTAATGGTCTCTGTCTGTTGGGCAGAAAAACACACCACAGGCATGAAAACTGAGAAGTCTGCTCTAAACAACAGCTTACAGAAGACAACAAGAGTAATATATACCACACATATGTTATAAATTTCATTAGGTAGGTATTGCAAACAATATTATTTATAAAATTATCAATAATCAATTCTAATCAATTTAAAAATCAATTCTAAGTTATTTCACTTTTGTGTAGGTCTACATAATTATTTGGCAGTTTCTTGTCATTTCATGACTAAGTTATTATCAGGAACGCTTGTTTCCATCCAGAGAAGTGTGAAGCATCAATTATTTACAAATTATTTAATCAACTGACGTTAAGGTGATTAGAATATCAGCGAATAAATATTTAGAACTGCATAATTGTGAAATCAGGCAATTTAATAATAAACTGACAAGAGTTATTACTTTACCTTTAAATGGAGACTCCAGTACAGGTGCAGGTTTAAGGGCAAGAAAAAGCTTCTTAGCATATTTGCTCAAGGCTCCACTTTTATCCGTGGGGACAATGAGCTGACGGATGAACCGTGCACGGTCTCTGATGTCATAGTTTTGGTCATACTTCGCCAAGTTGAGGACATACTGCGTAAGGAGCTTGGTCTAAATATAAAGAGAATGAAAGACTGGGAGTGAGACAGCAAAGGAAATACATCTGTCTGCGTGTGTGTTCAACAATGTCTCACTCTCGTCTGTTAAAATAATGACTCAAATTGCGAGTATTTTATGTCTCTGCAAAAATTATCTCTTAGAACACCTAGACATATGGCATAGAGGAATGAACAACATGCTATACAGTATATTTGCCTATGAAATTCTCCCGTCCTCAAATGATGTGAAAATACTGATAGTACACAATCTTGCCATACAACTGGGTGGAATTCTAAGGCAGTGATTCCTTCACTGTAAGGTTCCTGAAGCATAGTAAGAGCTTTCATGATTATTAAACAAATGTGTTACAGTAGTGGAAATAACTACCCCCATTATGAAAATTATGTTTATTTTCATAATAATTAAGGATAACGGCAAAACACATTATTTAAAGAATCTAAATAATGTTACTAAAATAAATTAAAACCGAGGAAGTCTGTGGAATTTATTTTATCGTTGAAGTTAAAAGGCTGGCTACAGAAACTTTGATAAGTGTCAGATCAGCTATTCTGTGCATGACTAAATTTCAGCACCATGGACAGCAGCACCAAAGCACTGTTCGGAAAAGCTCCTCCAGCATCAAGTCACACACAGAGAGAAATACAGACAGGAAATACAAAGCCAAGCTTTCATAAGATATACTTTACACTAAATACATTTCCATGGCACGCTCTCACCTGCTTGGAGTTTGTCAGGTAAAGCTTAGCAGCCAGATTGATGATTTGCAACTTGACAATGTCCTCCTCATTGGTGAAGCTTTTGGCCATCTTCCTCAGGACATCAGGAGCGATTTTAGGTACGTGCTCACAGTATTCACCAATCAGCCACAGGATACTTGCTCTCGCCATCGGGACCTTGGTTACCAAAAAATAAATAAATAAAAAAGGCGCTCCTGAGCGATATTCCTGTACCATACACAGTGAGTAATATATGTACATAATTATGAAGGTATTATAAGCTTATTATTATGCAAATGTTATTACAGGGGTCATTTTGGAAGCAGATTGGGGAGATTTACCTGTATGTTGTCTGTCAGTTTGGCCATATGTTTGATGATGTCGCTGTGCTGTTCAGGTTGCATCTGCAGGAGCTTCTTAATCACCACCACCGACTCTGCTACCACTAGTTCTGCAGCAGAAGCACAAAAAGCATTTGTCCCAGCACATACCTGCTGATATCAGCACTAGAATTATAAGTACTTTTGTTGTTCAATCTATTAGTTTTCATGCTAATTTGTATTTGCATATAAGATGAATAGATTTCACTCACCATCTCTGTTGGACAGGAGTTGGACGAGACCATTGAGGCAGGTGTCTCTCACCTCACCGATGTTGGTGGCACAGCGGCCAATGGCCTGGATGGTGGCGGCCACAAAGTCCTTATCCATACTTTTAATGTAGGTCTACACCAAAACATTATCATATAAGTTTATAAGACTAAATTAACCTTTACGTACACTTTTAAAACTGCTTATATCTCACCTGGAATTCTCGCAAAATGGTTGATATGTTGGTTTCATTTGCCAGATTGGTTAATACTTCAAGCTGCATTGTAGTGGACATGAAATCAAATGAAATCAGTATAATCATGCTTAAAAGACACGAAATGTCCTGCTGTAAAACATTTCTACAAATTTCAATTACCTTTAGTATTTTGATCTGTGTGGGGTCAGTAGATCGGATATAGAAGCTCTTCAGGTATGGCTCAAACATCCCCTTCAACCACAATTATGTGTATTTTGTGTCAAAAGCAAGGCAGGAAGAGCAGGCCAATTCCTCATTCATAATATGTTGGATTTCTTTAGACATTTATGATTAAAAAATGCCTGAGGTCTTTGATGGAAATGACTCACCCTTCTTTTGATGGTCATGGTTGCAACATTTTGAAGAACAACATACTGGACTTCACTGCAAAGGAAAAAAACAACAACATAAAACCACATTATCACATAATAAATTATGAAGTATGGATGGGCAGTTAATAGAAAATTAATTAAATAATAATGAATAATGAAAATGGCATTCAGAACCTCTAATTCTTGTAATCTTGCTCTTCTCAATTATTTAGGTTTTTTAAAATTCTGTTAATACTATTCTCATTGTGTGTGTTCATGCACTGTTCTCTTAAAACCACGCTACCGCATATGCAGTTACATCACTCTTTCATTAAAAAAAACCACTACAAAACCTTGCCACGGGGGCAAAGAACAAATAGAAAATTAATTTAGCTATTGATTTGGGTCATATTGCCCGGCACTAATAGGAAGCCATTTTTAATTCCAACTCCCATTAGTGCACTGAACAATTCTAACGGAAGTGAGCTACATGTCAGAGAATACGACCAGAGTGAGCTGCTTGGATTGCCTAAAGAGTGAAAAATTTGAAGAAAAAAAATCTCTCACTTAACATTATGTGAAAACATTTCAAACCCTTTGTATAAGTGCAATGTTGTTCTCAGCACTCAAGGGCATCATGGTTTAATGACAACATTTGAGATGTCTTTTTTTACACTGACTGATAACTTCATCACTTTGTGTGGACAGAGTCCTTGATCGTCACACAGAAGGTTTAATGGCACACTATTAACTGAATCGGCCAAGAGCTAAATTATGTTCTTCTATTACTGACCTGTGGCTCCTCATCAGCCTCACCAGGGCCTTGGCAATGACACCCACCTCTGCTTTAGGTGCTAGATGGAAATAGAGCTGAGCAACTGCCATTACCACCTGGAGAGAGAGAGGGAGAGAGAGAGAGAGAGTAGTGTATGTCATTGGATAGATAGATAGATAGATAGATAGATAGATAGATAGATAGATAGATAGATAGATAGATAGATGGACGGACGGACGGACAGACGGACAGATAGATAGATAGATAAACAATACTGTGCAAAAGTCACATGTAAATAAGCAAATACCTTGTTTATACCAAATACCTAAAAAAAATGCTTTAAATTGCAGTGAACAGTAATTAATGAAATAAAGTCAATAATTGGTATGATGACCCTTAAAACATGAGACATCACACTGTATGATTACTGCCATTTAAAGAACCATCAGTGTTACTAAGTTGGTGCTTCATTAAGAAGATTAATTTGAATTTATATTTATAAACCCCCTCACGAGCTAAAGTGTGACTATGATTCAGCCGTAACTAATAATGAGTACAACTGCATGAGTGCAAGTGTGATATTGCTTTTACACATCAGTTCTATAAAAAAAAAAGTACAAGTAATTAAGATTTTGGCTGAATCACACTGATTTGCACATGGTGTCAATCCATAGCAGGGCACACACACATGCATACACTCAATTAGCCTAATCTGCATGTCCTTGGCCTGTGGGAGGAAACCGGAGCACCCGGAGGAACAACACCAAGCACGGGGAGAACATACAAACACCATGCACACAGAGGCGGGAATCGAACTCGGACCCTGCCACTAAGCCACAGTGCCGATAGTGATACATACAGTATTATATTAATTACAGGGACTCTTGAAACATGATTTCATGAAAAATAAATAAATAACTAAATAATTTCAACAAATTTTAAACTGCAATACATAACCATTATAAATGTAACACTTTGTATTCAAACTTATTCATCTAGGCCAACACCACATCAAGGTACAAATGATCTCATTTAAAGGATGTTTATTTATCACTTCAAAATTATGAAAAAAAAAAAAAAAAACCCTCCTAACTTACCTCTAATAAATTGCAGCTTTTCATGATAAAATATTTGCACAGGTTCATATTGTGATTTTGATGTTTGAGCGATTAATTGTGCAGCTCTACTGCTCAATTAATTAATTTAGTGGATCAGAACTAACTTTATAATGACAGCTAATTGTCTTAATACACGTAATTAAATACATCTTCAATAAGCAGCAGTGCAGCAGCTCCTACTGGTCATGTTGCCTCTTTGCTAAGCTAGCTAGCTGTGTTATGGGACACATGGATTTGAACCAGCAGCTAGTACTACAGTAGCAAACGTTAGTTAATTAGCTGAAATCACTTGCCAATATGTTTTGTAATATGATGTGGACCATCCCATGCCTCAATGCCCATAAAACAACCCCCTCATTCCTTAACACTTCCTATAATCCATGTTCAGACAAATATTCTTACAAACAGCTTGTGTGTTTCCGGGCCTGTTTATAACTGACATGTTAATAATTAGTTCTTTTGATGTATGAGATGTTCATGACATAGGGCACCTGGCCAAAAGCTTAAATATGCTCTCTTAGCTGATAATAAACAAAGATCTTCAGATACATCATGTGTGTGTCTGCATTTGTCGCTCTCCTGGTCCGGGCTCGGCCGCTAAGAATATCGAGCTGCGGTGGGCACATCAAGCAATAATTGTTCTTCTTAAAAACTTAAAAACCTATCAATTTGGACACTCTTAAATCTAACAGCTACCAGTACTATAACTGGTTTGAAAAATGACATAAAGGCAATATGTGTATAAGATTTTCAGCTAGTTTGATTGGAATCGGAAGTTATCTTAATCTATTGGCATTTTGATACTAATAATAGTACTGATTGCTCCTTTACAAAACAGATGTAAATTAGAAGTAATTTTATCCGTCATTCTTGTTATGCCAAATATTCAGGACCAAATATGGTGCCCACAACAGAAAAAAGTGTAAAAATATGTTTAGACTTGACTCTTGGACTAACAGCCTCCACAAGCCTGTACAGTATCAGCATTACAGAGAATCATAGAGACGTGAGTGAGTTTTTATACTAACAGCTGCATTCCGGCTCTGTAGCAGAGGTTTGGTGTTTCGGAGCAACAGCCTATGATCAGGGTCCATAACATACGGCTTCCTCTTGGCGAGGGCAGCTGCCTCAGCCTTCTTCTCTTCATCGTCCTCATCATCGTCAGAACCGTAAAATGCCTTCTCTCCACCCTCCTCCAGCAGGGACTCCTATAGACACAACATACAGCATGTCAATCTCAGACAAGACCACTGACATACTTACTGTTTATTTGCAGAGATGAATGAGGGGTTACGGTACATACGTTAATGTTAGGGTTGAGGAATTGAGTCCTGGCGTAGCGGGTGAGCATGTTAATGATGACTACCTGTCCCCATTCCTCTACGTCAATCAGCAGGTTGCAGAGTTTACGGTAATTCTTATGGATCAGATCGATTCGCTCTGGACACACCTCCTCGAACGCCATCACCACACTGCCTGCCACCAGCTAAACACAACACCGTATTCATGTACTGATGAATAAATGATGAGGGAAGCATGTGTTATTAACAATGATGCTGATTTTGGCAACAAAAAAGACTATGCGTGGGTCTTACAGTGGTTTTATCAGCAAGCAGCTTTTCAATGACTTCAATTAGCTGGTCTTTCTGCTCAGGATCCAGGCTGGAGAGAGAGAGAGAGAGAGGAGATGTTTGATAACATTTAAAAACCCTTCATCATTAAGCCATATTTTTAAAAATCTTCTTGTCAAGCCAAAACTGTCTTTCATATTGGATTTCATTATGGTTAAACAAGGTGTCTACAAGGATGCTAGGAAAGTCCTTATTTAAAGTATTTTTTTGATACAACATTGGAAAAAAAATCTTCGAATCTTTTTGCAGTGGTAGGAGTTCATACCTGTAGAGCTTTGGGATTGCGTGAGCGGCTGTCTTGCGGACATACGGAGACATATCGGAAGCTGCCTCTTTAATGGCCAGCATCATAATGGGCACAATGATCGTGACTCGGATACTGGAGAGAACGCGCAGGGCACTCGCACGGATGAGCTGATTAGGATCCTGCATAGGGAAGAGAAAATACAGAAAGTAAAAAGGAGAAAATACCTTCTGAAAGGCTAGCTGATGTCAAGCCAGAGTCAGATATGTCATTGCACTGTGACTGTGGGGGAGGACGAAATGCATTTTCCTCATCAGGTCACTAGGTGGTGTTTCCACTCAAACAACTTATAAAAAATGACTCAGAGAGAATTGCTGAGTCATGTCCGGTCATACAGGTGTCAGGTTCATGCCTCGTGGCTTAAGAAAAAGTCAAAGACGTTTGTTGTGAGTAGATTTACCCGTAATGCCTTTTTACTACTCATTTATTGCTGTGCCATTGGAGATAAAGAGGACAATGCGGCAGCATTTAGTGTTTTAATCTGTCCAGCTCTCTCACATCCTCTAAATGATACGCTTCCAAATCTTTAGCTTTTATGACAACACCAACGTTACTATCATCACCATGTCATTGCTCAATAACCTACAAGGCTGCATTGCGTTTAGAAGCTAACAGCAAAACTAAATGTCCGAGGTTGCTGAGGACACAACCATTAACGAACATGCTGTACAGCACATCTAAGAAATTAACATCAGAATTCTTAAACACATCATACATATTTCATTGTAAACATATTTAATGTGATTCAGGATGAAGTTTGCATCGGCTGCATTGGCACACCACTGCACAATTGTCTTGACGCACACGTTTCAATACGGCTATAATGCATGCTGATCTGTGCGTTTTGAAGATTATAAAATGCTGCTTGTGAGCGCAAACCTTGAGTCCTCGCTGAAAGGTAGAGATGGAGAGTAGAGCCAAATCCTGCTGTTCCTCAGCATAGCGCACGAGATACACATACACCAGTTTCTTTACCTGGAACAGACACATACACACATAGATTTAGAGATTGCATGTCACGAATTCTGCTTTGTGTGCCCGGTAAGATCAGAGCTGCTTTCACTTCCTGTGTTTGGTTTAAGATTTTTTTATTGTTTCCCCTGTTTCTAATTTAGTCCTAGCCAATTCCTGCACCATGCGACAGCTCCATACCTGGTAGAAAGAAGACGAGAATAAAGTCTCTGTCATGTTAACTAATGGCAAATTTTCAACAGGAACTGCTGCTCATGCTGCATTAAAAGAAGGTGTAACATGCAGATAAAAGTGCTCTCCATCCTCTTGTGCATACATGAGCTTCAGATGCCCAGGATTGGCTAGTGCCGATATGACTGACATCACAGAGAGTCTATGCCATCCCTAGGGCTGCAGGATTCTTGCTAAAATATGAACTGCGATTTTTCTCCATGGGAACTTAGATTTCGCTCCCACGATTCTCATTTTTTAAACCAAAGCACTTATTGCACTCAAATAAAAATAAATAAATAAATAGAAGAACCTTCAACTCTTGTAAAAAAAAAAAAAAAAAGAAAGAAAGACAATTTTCCTTATTTTGGAGTCTTTAAAGTGAATAAATTGAATAAAGTTGTTGAACATAAATAGAATGTGTTTGAGACACTTACCATACTCTGATAAAAATAATAATAAAGTATGTACTAGCTGCTAAAAGTAACAACAGAAGAAAATTTTATAGTTTGTCACATTAAAGGACACAGAGAACATTAGAAGATCATGACGACCAATCAAAAGCAGATCATGAGAATGTAACCCCTCCGGATTCCGATTGGCTGGTACTGTCCCTCCTCTAGCCTCTGATTGGCTGGAATTGAGCGAGCGCTGTGATATTAAACACGCAGTAATAGTGAAAATGAGGAAGCGAAATGAGAGAAGTGATTGAGCTGTGTAACTGAATCATTCACTAATCTCCGGCCTGATTGATGAATTGATAGTCTTTCATTTTACACTGTGTGAGTGTGACCAATGAGTGTGACTGATAAAGCAATCTGGGATTGTTGTCAAGTAAATAAGTGGACACGCTTAAGCAGCGTGATCTGACTGCAGGGAAATAAATGCAAGTGAATCGGTGTCATTCAGAAATGAGATCGCATGTATGCATAAATTAAGATCATTATTATTTATTTATTTATTTTTGATTAATCCTGCAGTTCAAAAGCCATCGATACACCTGGACTCATCTGGGGCTCTTGTGATTTAAACTTATGGTGAAAACGAATGCTTTTCTTATTCTGCCATGTCTCTGTTTGGGTCCAGTTGTCCTGGCATTAGTGTCGTAACTGACTGTGTCCACATGATTCATTTGTCTATTTATACCCTGTTACCTTGTTTTCCTAGTGCCTCGTCTACCGGTTTCTTTCGTGTTTTCTGGTTTAGACTTGACATTCTGATTTCCTGCTTGTATTTAATCCATCTTGCTAGTTTGAGAACTGTTATTGTACTAGCCTAAATAAACACTTATTTTCTATTTCACACTTCGATAAGCGTATGCGACACAAAATGTGCATGAACATACTTGCACACACACACACACACACACACACACACCACTTTTGACCAGTCCGCAATTTATTTTTAATCTTTTTCTATTATCTAGTACTACAGCTGCAGCTGTCACCAAGTTTATTAAAAAGCTGCTTCACATGAAAAACAAAAATTTTTAAATCCCCCTGTTGTTTTCACTATATTACGATGTCATTGACTGTGAACATTTTAAGCCGGATTTCTCTCACCCTGACCAAACTCACCTCGATGTTCTTGCAGGCCACATTTTTCACTACAGCAGGAAAGAGATCAGATGCATTTTTCCCTCTGGCAATCATCTATGACAAGGAAAAAAAAGAAAAAAAGAAAAAACAACCCAGTTGGACGTCTAGCATCAAATAATGTCACAGCGCTGCAGATGACAAAGCTGTTTTGTGAGCCTTACAAATGTCAGCATTTGTGCTACTATGTGCTGGAGTGATTATGTAAACAGTATCTAGGCATATGTACATGTTCTGTGTTGGCATTACAGGCGCCGGAGATATTTCCACACACATCTCACAGCGGAGTCATGAAAAAACTCTGACAGCATTATATGCAGATAGAGGCTGGAAGGAGCTGGTTGGAAATAAAAGCTAATATCTTTTTTTTATGATCATCAGCGAGAGAACGAGCAAGAAAAAGAGATAGTAGAGAAAGAGAGTAGCTCTTTAATACCCGTTTTTGATGAAAGATGGTGAATCTGATGAAGTTTCTAAAGTATGCCTTCTTCACAGACTCTTAAATCATGGCGGCCATAAAACTCACGGATCAGAGATTTCATTTTCTATTAACAATCTTCTTTCTCAAAACCTTAGTAGAGTTAACAAAGCTTGGCTTAATCAGACATAACGGCTCCAGATTTAACATAAGGATCTGTGGTGTGCTTCGACCTGTCACTAATACTGCAGCTCCCGCCTCTGTTCTCGGATAATCGAACCCATGTCAAGCAAGCTGTTTCTTTTTTCCTCATCTTCACTTCATGTGATAAATATTTTAGGCCTCAGCTTCCCTGCTGCAACAACCCTGAGAATCTGACACCAGGAGTGAATATTTAACACCACACTGTACCACGATCCCGCCCTCCACCCTCCACCCTGTCCTATTTAATATCACCACATCACACAGGCCTCTCTAGACTATACGCAGTAAACCACTCCGGCACAAACTTTGACTTGGTACAAGTTCAAGGTTGTTGATTAAAACTGAAGACACTTTTGGATGTTTATTTCACTGCCCTGTCTTTTTGATTCATGCTGTTTACAGTACTTCTGAGTTTTATACTGTATATGACACTGTAGTCATAAGCGTGTAGTCGACACCGCAGTCATCTCGTAATTACAATATCTCTTACAGGACATAAAGGCTGAATAAAGTATCATATTCCAGCTTTGTTACAGTATGATGTGCGTTTATAAATCAGCTAAACATATACTGACATGAATAGACTAAAATGAGCTCTATATTCGCCTGGTCTTGGAGAGCTGCGTTTCTGAGTCTTTTGTGCTATCTGAGATTTAATGGGTTTAGTCTGTTTGGAGCTACTGGTTGGAGGTTCACTTGGCTCACTGTTTGAACACTGAAGCCATAAAACACATGCTGACAACACCGCCTCGCAGAGCATAATGGCCCTGCCTAGTGCAATAAACAATAAACAGGCCAAGGTTTCTATGTGTGCCCAAAGATTTTTCTGTAGAACAAATCACAGAGCAGAAAGGAACCACACTCATCTTCTATACCGCTTTCAGGGTCGCAGGGACGAGGGCAGGGTACACCCTGGACAGGGTGCCAATCTATCGCAGGGCACACACACATACACACACTACGGTCAATTTAGGAACGCCATATAAGCCTAACCTGCATATGTTTGGACTATGGGAGGAAACCGGTATACCCAGAGGAAACCCACCAAGCACGGGGAGAACATGCAAACTCCATGCACACAGAGACGGGAATCGAGCCCGGACCCTGGAGGTGCAAGGCGACAGTGCTAACCACTACATCACCGTGCCGCCCTGAAAGGAACCTGTTGTACAATAAAAATCAGGTCAATACAGATATCTTATCAGGCTACCAGATAATGAGCATGCAGATGGATCTGGCGCACAGAAACAATAAGGCGAGTCTGTGAAGATTGAGCTTGGCAATAAGACGACACCAGAAATCAGGAGGTCTGGCTAATAATAATGCCAGAACACATGAAATTGACCAAAAAAGGTGATTTATTCTCAGGACTGATTTCATCACATGACATGTGCAACCAATGTCTAGCGATAATGTAAAGGGACCATGATGATTAAATTTAAGTGCCCCCCCAGGAGAGTCATTTAGTTGATAAATAAGCTGACAATGAAGTGAATCATTACAGTAATCAATTATACTAAAAAAAAAAAGGCAATACTACTGAGAGGAAAATGAAAAATGAAAGACATATGTTTTCACTTTCTACTGTAGAGGTGCACTTTCAGATTAACTGGACCAAACCATAATACTCACTGCAACGATCCTTTTCATAGCCTCCAGCTTTAGAGAGTCCTTGTTGCTGTCCAACATCTCCTTCAAATCATCGTGCCTAAAAACAAAAACAAAAAAATGTTCACCACCATTAAGCCATTTAAAGGATATTCTAATTAATCGTCAGGCTTTAACCAATTTATCTGTCCTCATTTTGGGGAAACCTGTTGCTTTTAGTGATGAATATAGAAGTACAACGTGCGTATAAATATAATAACACAGCCATTGTTCATGTTCACTGAGCGAGCATGAATATGTAGGAGAAGGTGTTTTACACAACCAAGGTTTTGATTGAATTATTATTTCACAACCCAGAAACAAAAAAGGAAATATATATATATCATACACACCACTTTATATATTTTTTTACCAACTGCAGTCCATAATTTCTCTGAAACAGCGGTGTAAAATAGGGTTCTTGGATAATGATAATGATAACTTTCAGTAAGAAAGCTGAGGTCGAAGTGGGGTGGAAAATGCTCTTTGCTGAAATGATTACTTCATTCTCAGAGGATGAATAGAGAAATAAATGTCACTGATTTGGAGTTCAATGAAGGGAGACAACTCAGACCATAATGAAGGACAAAGAGCCTCTTATGCCAAGAAGGCATGGTTAGATACTCAAGACAGCAAATGATGAGATTGGGGGGGAAGAAACGTTTCAATAAAAAAGTGATTGTCGTTCAATCACAGAAATAGACACCATTCAAGTTGGTCGCTTCCAGGATGACTCCGCCCCCATCCACAGGTCATGAGTGCACATTGAATGGTTTGATGAAGATGAAAACAGAGTAAACGTTGCTGTGATGTTCACAGTGAGCAGATCTCAAGCCGAATGAACACCTGTAGGAGATTTTGGACTGATGTGGATATCTATGGTGTTCCTGAGACTTTGGCTGCACAAAGGACAAATTGGTTCTGTCTACATTTAGTAAAGCGATAGAAAACGAAAAAAAAAAAAAATACAGAAAATAAGATAAAAACATAATCATATTCTTCGTGGTCGGTGATGGACAGTCAAGACCCAGCATGGTACATGACGGTCTCCAAATTATGTATGTCCATATTAAGAAAGGGACAGAGAGAGGGAGAGAGAGAGAGAGAAGAGTGGAAACCTACTGTATATCTCTTGTCCCCATGACTATAAAATAAAATGAATCAAGCTCCATAAAACAGGTCTGTCTTTTTTTTTTTTAAGATAATTTCATTACACTTAAACTCGAATAGCTGAAAGTCTGCTATCCTGTATGTTTCAATAGAAAAAAAAAGAAAGGAAAAAAAAAAACGGAAACTAGCTGTCTATATTCATTTTGCCCAGCAGATGCAATCAAGGCCACAGCATGTCAGAGCTTCCTTGAGAATTTTGTCACGCCAAAGCTATGGCAACTCTATTTGGACTACTCTGATAACTGCTTTCTGAGAAACGTTTCTATAGCAACCGTATCCGAGTCAGTGCATTAGCAACAGGCAGGTGATGAATGGACCCATTAACCCTTGACGAAGTTTAAAGATAAAGAAAAACACTTTATAATAACAGACTCTTAAGGCCAGAGGTGCAAAACCTAACCCTAGAACTCTCCTTCATACATTACCAAAGGACTAGAAGTACTCCTGCAATCCAGAAGTACTATTTTATGTTTTGCCTATAGGCTGTCTGCTTACAGTATGTGTTCAAAAGATGCCCGACAAGACGTATAATATAATGTTGACTTTGTCAGATTTGGGACTGTAGGGTGTTACAGCGTACTGCCGGTCTACATAATAATTTTTCATTCACCGCAGTAAAAGCGTTCACTTTGTTGTATAGAGAGTTTGATCCTGATGCCACAGACATCCAAGAGCCAAGAAAGCATAATTGGCTTAGCTCTCAGGTTTTGGGGGATGGAATAACGGTCTACTGTCAAGCACAGCGATGATGGCCAGAAATTAGTGTCTATGAACTCATGTATGAGAAAGAGGGTGGATAGCACTTTTTCTCTGAGTGTGTTGCAACCCTTTGTAAATGTGCTGTTGTCTTAAAGATGTGCTAGAAACCATGTTAGCTTGTTTGAAGCTGTTGGGTAGGGAATGAAGAAGAAAGTGGAAAGTCAAAAAGATACCACCTAATTTTTGATTCCCTAAATTGGCAGACATACTTATCCCAAGCAACTTATGTTTTATTGCATTATATATCTGAGCATTTGGGGGTTGAGTGCCTAACTCAAAGGTCCAGCAGTGGTAGCCTGGTGGTGCTATGGTTTGAACCTGTGACCTTCCAAGCCACAGGCCTTAACCACTGAGCTAATATGTCATATTTCACAGCAAAGACCTCAAGGATAAGAAATTAGAAATTTTCATACGCTATGTGGCCAGAAAAAAAAATCACTTGTTTGTCAGACTAATCAGAAAAAAATAAAAACTTTGTTTTTGTTAGAGAGCGTAAAATTGAACTTTAGAGCAATAAAAAAGTTCATGTGGTCTGCTGAGTCCAGATTGACCCTAGTCCAGAATGATGGGCGGCGTGTCAAGATAAGAAGTAAGGCGATGCATCATTATTCTGCGCATAGTGCCCATTGTACAAGCCTCTGGAGTCAGTGTTATGATCTGGTGCTGGTCAGGTCTAGACTCATCAACGTTATGTGGTAATAAAATGAAGTCAGCTGATGACATGAATGTACCGAATGACCAGGTTTTCAGATCTATGGAGTTTTTCGTCTCTGATGGCACACAGGCACATATTCCAGCACTCAAACTATGAAGAAGTGTTTCGGGATGCATGAAGAATCAGTTTCACACTCAAGAACTGGCCACCACATTGTGTGCTGTAATCAAAACTAAAGGTGTTTAAATAAAATCTTTGAGTGTGCAATTTCTTTGGGCCAGGCAGAGTATCTACAGTATGTGCTTTTAACTACTAGATGTTAGCATATTAGCATTGACTTTTTTCATTAAAATTTCAGTGTTTTTTGGGGGGAAATGTTGGTTTTAAAAGCTAACTGTGTAGTCAGATGGGGATTATGGGCTGTGCAGTGGCGAAAGGGCATCACATTTATTTTTTGAGGCAGCAAGAGGACAAACTCTTCTCCTCACCTTCTGTTCACGACAGTGTAAGTAAACCATATAACTATAGTAGCTGAACTAATGTTAGTGACTTGGTGCAGTACAAGAGTAATTACAGGCTTTTTGTTGTTATGGAAACGTTCCATTAGGTCCCGCTTGTCACGTGCACAAACATTTGGTTTGGATTAGCCAGAGCATCATTAATTTCAGCTCATCTACATCTGTATGCTGGCTGGTGCTGATCTCACTGGTCAAAAGATTACAGCTAGCGAAAACCGTCACAGGTAAAGCTGGCTTTTCTGGTGCAACAGATGTTGGGTTTTTTGGACAAAAAAAGCTTGAGCTACCAGGTCCTGGGTTTGATCTTGAGCTGAGCTCATTTGAATGGATCATACTGGCTGGTCAATTGGATAATGTTAACCTGCCCCTGGTTGGGAATGAGTGTGTGGATGTGTGTGTGTGTGTTCATGGAGGAAATAGTTTACATTAACTGCTTACACCAGAATCAGATTATTAGGTGAAAGAACTCCGTGATCGATCATGATAAAAGCCTGGGCCTCATTTTCATGGTCTATATTCTAATTGCACTTCCGATTCCTCATCTGAGCAAGATTTTTTTTTAAATGACCTCGTTATTTTACCACAGTACAGAGAGTTTATGAGAGAGAGAGAGACAGAAAGAGAGAGAACGAATCGGTAGAAAACAGAATTTTAACTCATTTGTAATTCATGATTCATCCCACACCTACTGCATCATGTCGCTTGTAAAAGAGTGAGGATTAGCAAAGCACTCCTGAGCTATCCATATCGAAGGATGTCCCATTTTAGAGTTTAATGATAAGAAATATCATGTTTAATATCAGTTTCATGCTATAGTGACATCCAACTCCAATGAGTGTTGTGAACTTTCCAGACATGCCAGTCCATCAGTCGTCTAAAGCCTGTGCATTAATAGATTAGAAGTTGGTAGAGATAACAGAATACGCTAATTAAAAACATTTCCCCCAAGACTGTCAGCAAACGCCTGCGTTCCGCTCGCTCATGACACGCCTGGCTTCAGCGCAGCTGTTGTTTCCACAGCAACGCAGAAAGCAATAAGGTGAAGTGAATAAATTCTTTGGCTTTTCACAGCTCTGAGGTGTCAGGCAGGAAGACGATGATGAGGCACCAGGCACAGTGTGCTCTCTCTCTTTCTCTCTCTCTCTCTCTCGCTCTCTCTCTCTCTGGCATGACTTCATATAACGCATTCACCAGATGACATAAGGTGCGCATGATGTTCGTAAAACGGTGTGGCCTGGACAGTAGTTACAGCTGTTATGTTAATGCACTCGTTCCAATACGTTATTGTTTCTATAGTAACAATAGAAGCTCCAAATAGCCTAATTAAATACTAAAGATAAACATTTTTTAAATATTGTTGTGTAACAAAATAAAATGTATAATTGGTGACATGGTGAATTTTTTTAAATGTTAAAACATGTTTATTTCACACTTGTAGAAGGACACTTTTGTAAAAGTCTTTAAGACAGAAGAGTTTATGCTTTCCAGTTTCATTATCAGAGAGAAAGAGATCAAGAACTAACTTGTCTGTCCGATGCATCACGACACTGAATCTAACCAGGGCTCCAGATGGACGACTGAATTGGGTACCACTGCACCACAGGTGATTGTCTCCGACCGGAAACAAAAATGCCCCTAACCGTGTTATAGACTCTCTCCTCTGCTGCGTCTGCACAGCACGAGAGTACAGGCGCGCGCGTAATAGTAGCAGGGCTACAACAAGAGAGCTCTCGGACATAAGTTGATCAAACAGATAAACTGTTGTAGGTTCACGGACGTTTTGCGAGTGCAACCAGCAAAATTTCTCAGGTAAATTTAGTATTCAGTATTCAGTCATCATTTTCAGATAATCCGAGCAAAGCACAGCGAAATACGTTTATTTTACCCATGGCTTGTTTAATTCAGCGTGGCTACATGAGTTCAGAAAAGATAAAACAATTTAAAATTTCACCCAAAATATTTAGGAGCCAAAGCGTCCTACAGATGTAGGTTTGTCCGGAGCCCTGTCTAACCATAAATCATTAAAATGAAAATGTGCAAAGTGTCATTTATTAACAAATCAAACACTGGTCTGGTCACGCTGCATGATGATGTTATACATTTCTTTTTTTGTTCCTTGCACATTGGGCGACACGTGCCGTTTCTATAGCAATGGTGGTTTTCATGGGGATGTGTTGTTCGCCCGATACCCAACCCTCCTCCCTCCTCATCCGGGCTTTGGGCCTGATGCTGGTTAGGTGATTCTGTATGGGGCATAGGGTTAATGGCCTTACACCAGGGCTGAACGGAGGCAATGGGCTGAACGGAGGTTGTGAGGCTCAAACCCCCCGACCAACCCATCAGCACCCCAGAGCCATCAAGATCATGCTGTTATACGCAAATAATCCAAAGCTAAATCTTTACACCAAATCTAGAAGATATAAATATAAAAGCTGTGTAATGTCTTGCAGTATTTTGGATTTGTGAGAAATGAAAAGTGTCTGCTATGACTGAGATCACTGTGTGAGAATGTAAGTTCCTGTTCACGAGGAAGGTTTGTGTTTATATGTGTGTGTGTGTGTGTGTGTGTGTGTGTGAGAATATCATGTCGTGATGAAGGAACAATTGTAAGCATTACTGTGAGGAGTCAGCAGTCATGAGCTGCTACACCTTGTCAGCTTTTCTCACCACACACAAACACACACACAGACACGCACACACACGCACGCACACGCACGCACACGCACGCACACACATACGCACACACATACGCACACACATACGCACACACATGATGATTTCTGACACAAAAAGAGATCCAAACCAAACACAGTGTAATAATCAGGTAAACACTGAAGGAGCCGAACTTGAGTTTAAATGAATTCGACAGTGTTGCGTTTATCAAAAACCTTTCAAGCAAACACCAGGATGAGGAGGTATTACTGTACATTTTCTGATACCTTTAAAACTTGCCCAAATAATACCGCGGTATACAGTTTTACGGTATCTTCCTACCAATGACCTGGGCTGTGTAGCTGGGGTTGGGGTGAAGGGGCGCACGGGTTTACTACACCTGTATACTCAGATAGGGTGAATTGGTGTGTGCTATATATTTATTTTTTTACTTGTTTATTAATAGAGCTGTGGTGCAATTTCTTTATAAACAGAAGTACATACAAAACACACATGTGCATACAAACGTTTATTGACTGGTGACACCCACACTGTTTTTCGCTGCTGTTACCTTGCTTTGCTGTTAAAAAAAATATATAGTTTCGACGTCTTTTCATTTTATTTGTCAATTTAATCTAGCAACACTGCTACAGTATATTCTCTGTGCTGCTGAAAAGCTTCCGCCAGCTTTTAATGTGGAATATTTTTCACTTACTCAGTGCAGGAGTCACATTATGAACCAATCAACACACCGTAAATGTTACTCTGGCAATTCAGACCACTCCTTTTATTTTCATAAGTTCTCTTTAAGTCTCGCTTTAAGACTTTTGAGCACTATATATACAAACTTCAACAGAATTATAAGGATATGATTTCTCCTCAGTTAGAGATCATGAGTACAAAGCTAACTTCCTATGCTTGTGTTGGAGCTCGCGGACGCCACAAAACCTCAGCTTTACATGAACCTGCTCTCAGGAAAAGCAGTTGCTTTAACGCAGTCCAAAGAGGGTTTATGTTTTAAGATGTTTATGTTTTAGCATCCATGCTAATGTTTTTACTCACACATTGAGTGCACAGACACAAAGACACTCAAGTCTACAATACATCCGCTGCATAGAGTCCTCCAACTGAAATTTAGAAAGAATAGAAATTTAACACCAACTCACTGTCACACACACACACACACACACACACACAAATTTACACATGCACGCACACACGTACTTGTGCAGAAACATTCGTCATTATTAAAATGCCAAATGTTCTTTTAAAGACTTATTGCTTTCAAAAAATTCTATGACATTTCCAGCTTGTGATTTCTAAATTCTATTTTTTTCCAGTATTTTCAATACTGTATTTTTTCAATCAGAAGCAGAGACATAATTGATGAGCTACTTCCTGTTGCTTTAGGAGGTAGCAGTGTTTTTCTTACTCTAGCAGTTTCTTATCCTCGTGTATGAAATATGATGCTGAAAACCATAAAAGCATGCCTTCTAACTAGGGCTGCACGATATTAGGAAAATATGCGATATGCAATATTGTTGTTGAATATTGCGATAACGATATTTCTTG
>JAQMYL010000012.1:25433865-25454341 GCA_030014365.1 Clarias pachynema
AAGCTGGCAGCATTAACAGCTTATATCGAAATATATATCGTTATCGTTCAATATGGGCCAAAAATTATCGAGATTACATTTTTGCCATATCGCCCAGCCCTAATTGAGACGGGAATCAAACCCAGACCCTGGAGGTGCAGGGCGACAGTGCTAAAAAATAGTATCCACTTTATGAGCTTGAGGAACGTGTATCTAACCAACTCTTTTTAGTGTCTCTAATCATTTGTAAAAAGTTTCAGCCCTCAGAGAAGAGGTTGCCAATGGTGTATGTTGGTGTTGGCCTCCACTACCACCAGAAATACCCTTAGAAATTTTAAACCTAAAGGAGACTATTGAAGAAAGATAATCTCAGAAACTTGCCCCTGCTGTGACCTTGACACTGTTTGAATCTTTTCCAAAATCAGTCCATTTTTCTTGGTTGCAGTGTTAACTCTGGATAAATCCTACAAACATTCAACAAATTGATCTTGAGATACCGCATCTTTGAGAATCTCGAATGAACAGCCAAAAGGATGGATGAATGGATGGACGAACAAATAGGCAGACAAAAATTCTCAGCAAAATGCCTCCACCGCTCAGTGGAAGACCCATGAAAAGCAGAGATAATAACCTCGTAATCCCAATTGACAGAGAACTAGAAAACTAGAGAAACTAGGGAGACTGTGAAACATTAAAACCAAGATTCTGTTACTTGTCATAGGAGCACTTCAGATCGTTAGGGCTGTGAGACACCGTTTTCAAGGTGAAAAGATCTCACTGTCAATTTAATAAAGCATATACTGTAGTGGCGTTTAAATAAGCAGAGATCCGGCTTAAAAGAGTTTGGCTTAAGAAACACAGCAAATGCCCAGTATATATATACAGGAAAAACAATCTTAGGCCAGAACAGTATAATAAATGTGAAATATTCCATGCCCCAGCTCATGTGTTAAGCGATGGATGATGTGCTGCCCACCAGATTTTTCTTTTGTAATATATATACTGGGCATTTGCTGTGTTTCTTAAGCCAAACTCTTTTGGCTAGATCTCTGCTCATTTAAACGCCACTATGTGCTTCATTAACTTGACACTGAG
Organism: Clarias pachynema; assembly: GCA_030014365.1. NCBI lineage: Eukaryota > Metazoa > Chordata > Actinopteri > Siluriformes > Clariidae > Clarias > Clarias pachynema. Next base: position 25,434,940 of record JAQMYL010000012.1, read on the forward strand.
TGCTCTCTCCTGGCAAGCAGAGGAACTAGCACTGCTGTTTTAAAAGTAAAGAAAATCACCTGATTCATCTGCAATAATATATCATTCACTTTGTGTCACTGAGGCCAGTTTACCAACACAACATTTTCATACCGTTAAATGTGCTCCATAAAATACCTATATTTGTATGTTAATTTATTATTTGTACCATGTATGTATTGTGAGTCCTCCGGCACTACCATCATCACTGTTACGATTATATTTAAATGTAAATGTGTACAAAATACTAGTGATGTTCTTGGAAAGTTCTTAATAAGATGCAGACATCCTTTCTTAAATAAACCATGGCAACAATCCTTACAATAATATATGGAATGAACAGATATAGATGTGTTATATATAAACACAAATACAGATTGGAAACCTTCTAAAAGACGGTTTGCCAAAGAGGTCCGACTGACGTGCTGTGTAGTGAGTGTGATGTTTGTACTTTAATGTGGTTGTGATTGAGTGGTCAGACATGAACAGGTGATGTGTTGTGCTATTAATAGCATCCGTGTCTGGGCTGGTTCATGGTGATGTATATTAGACAGTTAGCTGGAAATCATTTTAGGCAAGTACAAACAAAAATAATAACTGTGCAAGTGGGATTTTTTTTTATTGTCCCATGCAGACATTTCTTTTTCAGAAAGGTTATAGATTTGTGTGATTCATCTGAGATTGTGAAACTGAAGACAGAGAATGAGACAAATTCTGAGACAGAGTTCACACACACACACATACGCATAGACAAACATGCACTCACTCACTCTGCCCTTTTGCTCAAACAACAGTCTCCAATTCCTTTTAGAGAAGATGACAAACATCAATGTATTAGTGTCATTGTGTCCAAACACTGGAACTCTTTAGCTCAGTCCCTTCAAAATAGACAAACAACACTGACCCCACAGTTTTTGTTATTGATTATAAGTTTCAACACTAAACGTCCACAGATATACATGAACAGTAAACAGAGAAGCACACACAGTTCATCACTAATTGAAGGACACTTTGTCCATTGCAGTCACAAAAAAAAACCTGATCGAAACCTCCAACCCTGTAGGAGTGGAATCAGCATTGCAGGATAGAGTTATAAACCGGTCCGTGCTGTGTATTTACAAGGCCGTTTCGAAACTTTGAAAGAACAGGGACAATTGTACCTCAAGAAGAACAGCTCTATATACTGGTATATTCCAGTCCTAAATATCAATGTCAAAGCAGCAACATCAAGTGAAATACTAAAGAAGAAAAAAGCAGGAGAAAATAATGAAATTTCAAAAGCATGCAAAACTTGGTGGTAGAGAGTATATCCAGGTCAGTGTAATAAACGTGATTGCGAGACAATTTTAAATCTTTACATCAATGAATTGTAGAAGAGCTCTTTATTTTTATGATTTTATGCAATCTTTTAGCAATCTTATCCTAGATTAGTTTATACTTCTCATTCAAAAAAATCCCACCTTCTACATTCTGATTGGTTATAAGAATTCAGTCTGATCAGCGATTGGTCAGATACTCACTGAGCGTGAAATTCGAGCCAATCCTTGAGCACGAGGGCGTGACTTTGTAACACTGTTAAATCAGTTTTACCTGTTCTGCGCAATGTAGCTAATGCTGTGTCATGAATTCTTATTAATTATTCAGTCATTTTCAGTCTAAAACATTTTTTGGTCATTTGAAGTTACTTTTAAAGTAAGCTTTTTTTTTAAACAAGGATTATTTTGGTAATGTACTCGCTTGTCTAGAAATTGAAGAATGACCAGAAAGTATATGAGTCACTACCTAAAGATTTGCATTATTTCCAAACAAACAAACAAGTGAGTAAGTAAATAATTAAATAAATATATAAATACATCTTCTATGCATGTTTCAGGGAGTCAAAGTGAATACCTCTCTTCTCTGGAGCAGTGACTAAATGAAACGACGACACTGTGACTGTATAGTGTGTGTGTGTGTGTGTGTGTGTGTTCGTTCAGTGTCGGTTTGGGACGCGGCCCGGACTCGACTCCGAGAGCTGTCCACCCTGCAGTCCTGAAACACTGCACAACATCGCTTAAAACACACACTCACTCACTCACTCACTCACACACACAAACACACACATTTAAAGATTTGTTTTAACCCTGGTCTGGACACAAGCGGACTCGCATTAGGTGGAAATCACGGAGATGCTAATCCCAGGAGCGACGAGGCCTCACTGTATCCATGACAACAGGCCCATTCTGGACACAGCACTCACAACCAGCGTCTTGTAACGCTTTAGCAAAGGTCATATTGTTTACTCCGTGCTGCCTGAGCTCTCAGTAAACACGGTATTCGCTTATCATTCTGGCAGCAGGAAGTCGCCATCATCTCGCACCTCCTCCTCCTCCTCCTCCACATCCCCCATCCAGGATCATCAAATGACATGGGAGGGGGGGAAAAAGCAGAGCGTAAAAACGACTCCCTCACCTCTTGTAGTCGGAGGAGAAGATGCCGCCGCTGGCCGGGTCATGGCCGTACTCGGGCTCTGCGGCGGTGGAGGAGCCTCCTTTCTCATCGGTGAAGCCGGAGCTGGTGGACATCACTGCGCTTTCTGCAGCGGGGGAGCTCGCGCGCGCTCTGTCTCTGTCTCTCTCGCGCGCGCTCTCGCGTGCATACACACGCAAATCACGTGACGATCAGCGCCCCCCCCCACCCCACACGTCCATTTATCCTTTAATAAAAAACAAACAAAAAAAGAAACAGCTGCTCGGTGAATGGAAGCGACCTCTCACCATCCACTGTGTCTGTTTAAAACCGAGTACACGGTCAGGCCGTGGATACAAATATACAATAAAAACGAAAGAGTACAAAATAGACAAAAAAATAAAAAATATCTAACGATGTTCACTAAACATTTAGCTCCTGGTGAGCCCCTCCACTCCTTCCTGTTCTGACCCTATATCACTTTCAACTTATATTAGATATAGATGATATATTAATTAGTTAATTATCTGATCATTACTTAAGTACATCCGGTTTCTGTCGGTTGAACCATGAACAGAAAGAATTAACACCAATCTAGTAAAAAACAAAACAAAAAACACCACAACATGAAGAAATAAAAAAAAATAATAAGCCATGGTGAATCTATAGCAAATCAACATTACGATACACAGGGAATTATACTGTTTATGAATACTTTTATTGTTTTTTTTTTAGGAATATAAAAAATCTTCTGTTGGACTGCTGAACAAAGACTGAGCAGAAGCAGCAGTTCACGTGATGGTCGCTAGGTGGCACTGCACCGAGATAAGGTTAAAGCGCTTTCCTACCACAGCACATCAGAGAGATTATCTTCACTGTCAAGTTATTCAGGGGATGTGCACGCTGTATAAAAACGAACATTTTATTCATAATTCATGCAAATTTTAAATATACATAGCTTTGATTTTATTTGTGTTACATGAATGTTGTATAAATCTGTTGTAATTTCTAACTATTTAATAGTATATAATAGTATTTTTGCACGCTGCGTGATTTTATCTCATCAAAAGCAATAGTAAAAACCTTTCTTTACATTCATCTTGTTTTAAAGTACAATTTATTATAATTTGTTAATTTGTATTGGGAGGAACGTATGGCAGACGGAACTAGGTGCGCGCGGCAATATTTGCAGTCGGACAGCAGCACCTTGTCACCTGTATTCTGATTGGCTGCCGCATCGAATTTGCTTAAAGCTGAATAAAGTTTGACGGTTCTCGATGTTTGTGCGCGCGCGTGATCGCGAAATACATTTCCCCTAATTACATTGTCTTAATAACAACCTAATGGTATAGCTACTGAGGAAAAACAACAGTTTAATTTCCAATCAATACGGTTTAATCGCAATAGTTACATAGAATGACAATAACGAAACTTACAATAAGTCGCCGCTAGATGGCGACAATTACTGACTAATACAGCAAACCAGATCATCGTTAAAAAAAATTTTTTTTAAATCACGAGTCCTAGACTTTAAATTATATTTGCGACAGTTATCTTTTTTGGGTTCTCCGTTCTATAAATAAATTAATACATTTATTTTTGAACGTAATGAGCTATGATTGCAGTAGAAAGGACTGTGGATTAGCTGTGGACATTTATTCATTCTTTATAGTGCTTATCCTGTCCAGGGTCGTGGGAAGCCTATCCCAGAAGACTTCAGGCCAAGATACAGCCTGGTGAGGATGCCAATCCATATCAGGGCACAAAGGGCACAGACATGCACTACAAGCAATTTGGGAATGGCCATTGTTCTAATTTGCATGCCTTTGGACTGGGGGGAGGAAACAAGTATTCGGTGGAAACCCACCAAGAGCAAACTCTCAGGCCCAAGGTGGGAATTGAACCTTTGACCCTGGAGGTGTTACTGTAGGTCACAATGCTAACCACTACACCTACATGTGCATAACAAACAAACAAAAAAAATGTCCTGCGCACACCTCTACTTTTCTTTTAATTAAATTTGTCTGTTAATTTACTTCAGTAAATGTGCTGAAGTTGGTGGATAAGTTGTTCATCTTTTCTTGTCAGCAGTGAGCACATTTGGACTGTTTAGCACATTATCAAACTAGATGTGTTTATTATACAGAACTAGAGAACATTTATTTAATAGTTTTCCCCTATTTAAAAAAAAAAAAAATTTCATATATTTAATCAGTTAAAAAAGTTTTTTAAAAAATGTGTAGAAAAATTATCTTTCCCACGGCATCATTACCATACAGTTATTTTGGCGATTGGAATTCCTTAAAATTCTCTTTGTTTTGGAAATTTCTTACATCAGATGTTGCCATGCTCTAAAACAAAGAAACAACAAACAAAACTGTGCTAGTGTTAATGAGAGCACTGGCGAAATTAATCTGCTCTGACAGTGAGCAGGGAGAACCTCCTACATCCTCAATCAACCAGCTGCTTCATTCATGCACACACACGAACATATTGCCATACATATGGCTCCTTAATAGGAGTTCTTTTATCAGGCTGCTCACTTCAATGAGTGAGTTAGCTAGTGACCAGTTACTATTATAAGCAAAAATTCAACCATAATCCAAAAATTAGCTCATCCACATTACTGAAATCTTCAGCGTTCTTCTGTTGTAGTGATGGGATTAGATACTGTAAGGTGAACCATTAACATGAACGTGTAATATTTTGTCCTTGGCTCATGTCCGCACATGCACTCTAAGTACACACAATAAGTGCACAAAATTTATGTTGCCATTGTGATTACTAAAATACATGTTATATTCAAAGGTATTTTAGTCACAGAGGTGGCTTTAGATATACAGTAAAGGAAACATGGGAATCTTGCTGGGGCAGCATTGAGTGTATGTGTGTCAGTAATTGCTTATAACATTTGGATGATCAATTTTCTATAATTTGCTTACACATTAGATTTTTCATTCCCTATTTTGTGAGAAAGTCTGTGGGAAAGTCACCCATGCAATTGTACAAGATGGTAAGGGAGCAGCTAAGTGGACATCGCCTCGGGTCTTTCTACTGGAAGCCTGACTGCAGGTGACAGCAGGGGGGGAAGAAAACACGCATCTAGCTTGGTATAGCAATGCAATTAGTAAAAGTAATCACAGTACAAAATGTTACTAAATAAACTACAGTTGTGTACGTAATGTATTATATAGTTTTGCAGGCATATCACATTCTTCTATTTCGTTCCATATATTTAATCAGTTTCAAGTCAAAAAGTGAAAGTATTAAGAATAATATACAACCAGTCTGCATGGGTTAGTCATGACTGTTAATTGGCAGCAGGTGATGTGCCTGATAGTGCCAGGTTAAGGGCAAGGCCCTTACCCCAATGTCTATGTGTATAAAAATGAAAGAGGGAGCAGAGGGCACTAGCATAAAAGATTAATCCAAGAGAGTGGTGTAGAGTCGACAATGAAATGGCAGACGAGGCCCCCCCGCGGCCATATATACAGGATAAAGTGATATACAGTAAGTAACAGAAAGTTGTAGAGTTCTGTAACATTTGGTTTAATGCAAGCCGATTTGCTATTCTTTAAATATCCCAGATAAATCTGGCCTTTCTCCTGACTTCTCTCTTAAAACTACAAGTTGACTTCTAGGGAAAATATGCAGAGCTAGATCATCTCCGTTCCAACTGAAGGCAGAGCCAAATTCTGGGCTAAAAATATGTAGGTCAAAACTGGGAGCCTCTATGTTCATAGGTCTAAAGGTACATATCTTTGAAAATGAAAGTATATTATTATTTTATAGGAACACATGCAAATATTATAAATGGTACCTTTAAACAGACTGGATCAAGTCAGTAATGTGAGCCCAAACATCTTCACCTTCTCTAGTAGTGAATGAGCCACATCTGCTCACCCACTAACACATTCATTACAGAAAGTTTCTATTTAGCTTTTTTCACCCTCACCCAGAGAAGATTAAAGAAATTAAACAAATTCCTGAAATTAGGTAAAGAACAGGGACTGTACATCTGCACTGTCAACAAAACACAAGTATGCTCACACTTTTGAGACAAATCTTCTGCACACGCTGATATAATGCAATCCTGTAGACCTGCTCCGTCTTACGTGTTTTAGTTAGGGCTCCAGTGTACTGAGGCCAGCTGTCTTGAGAGATCTCCTCTCAGCTCTTATCATTCTGTGATAAATCCTGGAGCATTCCAATGAACAGAGTTTTCCTGCTTGCGTAGTGCATGACTCATGTTCATGTCATGACGGTCAAGTACCTTCCTTACTCAATCTTTACAGAATCTGCATGGAGAAAAGTAACAGCTTGAGTTTATGAGAAGATAAGCTTTATTCAAACTTTGAGAGATAAGGCACAGCTTAAAATGAGCTAGTCTAAGAACAACACCCAAAATGGAAGTCAGGGGAGATGTCAAAAAATTCCCTCAAATTATCTTAAATTATGAGTGAGTACAGAGTGACCTAAAATGGATATTAAACAAGATTTTATTTTATTTTATTTTTTTTTTTTAAACACTATGTATTTCTGCCTTGGAGCTTAACAGAAATACAACATTCTTTTCTACTTCATAAATAAATCCAGAAAGACGTCACAGATCAAGCTGTTTATTATCCAGTTTCACATTCTGGAGAAAAGAAAAGAAAAGAAAAAAAAAACACGTTATGTCATATTGGCAGACCATTTCATTCATTAAACTTAGTTCTGCCACAGTCTGGGTAGGTCAGTATTCAACACACATAAAATAAAAATAAATTGCACTTATCTACTTCAAACAAGCTAGAGACAAAATATCAAAATAACAAGCCTAGACTTAACATCGTATACAGATATACTTATTTAATTTCACAAAAATGCATAAATATCCATTATTACACAAATGTACAAAAATACTTGTACTTTTTTTTTGTTCAAATATACTCTAAACAAGCACAGACACCAGAGCAGGGGCGATGGATTTGAGGTCTCAAGGAGAAGCGTCTCAGAAGGATTTGTCCATCACGGACAATTTTACAGTCACAATCAGAGTAGAAAAAAAGAGAAAAATAAAAATAAAAAAACCCAGTGCATGTGGAATTCATTTTCAGCACACAAAAACAAAAGAAGACTCGATAGTAACAAGTTGTAGTCCTCTACCTTGCAAGTAACATCAAATACAAGATCTTGACAAGAGCAAGAAAGCTTAAGCTTGACCAAATGGCAACACAAGGAAGAGAATAAAGACAACTTTGCATTCTACATTTCATGCCATATACTGTACTTCAACATGCATAATGATTATCCCCATTCCCCCCCCCTTGAAACACACAACCGAGAGAGAGCAGCTAGAAATGTTCAACTTGCACATGATTGGCTCGTCACATGTGTGGCTTTGAAAAGTGGAGACTGTACCATTAGCCCATGAGGCCTCAACTGGAGACAACCTTCTTGTTTTTTTTTTTTTTTATATATATAATGAGGGTCCTTCAGAGAAGAGTATTCTCCAGAATCGTAAAGTCATTTATACACTTCATTTTGTTAAATATACCTGACTGAATTACATCTTAAGCTCAGTACCCCTTACTTGGAGCGATGGATGGACAGAGGGACAAACCTGCATGTACTGAGCAGCACCTGTACGGAGAAGAGCGTAGTGAACTAACAGACATGAAAACAATTCGATGTTCACACAGTTACATATTAAAGCCAAAGTTCACCAGATTTAGAGATACTTACTATTATAGATCTAACAGAACTGGCGGGATTTCCATGCAGGCTGTGAAGTGTCAGAGGGTGTTGGGTACCAGCGCATCTGTGAGGCAGAACAGCATAGGCCGGGTCATTCTCAGCTTAGAAATTTTTAAAGGTGTTAAATATTAACAAGTCCATATGCTTCCTAGGCATTTTTCCTTATATAAAATTTCACATTCACAAGATGGCTTCAATCTAATACTAGGAGATTGAATAGAACCAGAATAGAACATAAAACACATTTCTTCCCTCCTTTGGGCTCATCTGAAGTCAAGAGAATATCAAAATCAGCCCATAACAACTGCTGCACTAAAGAAGGAAATAATCATGGTATGTAGCAACATCAGTTCTGATACATTTATATACGCATGTATTCAGCGAATGCACAAATACTATGAAGTCAGTTGGCGTAAATTTTAATGGGTTTTACTGAGAATACACAGGTATTTGCGTTAGATCAATCAAAATATAGGGATATTCATTATCGTATATTCATTAATACTGACTGTGCGGTTCAATTTTAAGGAAGAGATTTAATAGCACACTTAGGTGGCTAGAGGGTTGTTAACAAAAGATTAACATGGAGGCATCCATTTTCCCCCTACGTTGCAGATTGAATGCACAAAGGTTAAAAAAGGCATTGACTGCAACATTACTCCATCTGCAACAAGCTTTCCCCAGCCATTTTGCTGCCTGATCCTTATACCAACAGCTTAGAAATGCACAAGCACGCTACCTTTTTTCCAGCATGCAGCTTAAGAAACTAACCAGATGATGAGAACCTTCTGAATTATACACTGTCGCCGTCACTCAGCTGTAGCAGGGTTACAGACAACTTATTCTTACACTTAGTTTAGCAGAGAACATGCCCATATACAAAGGTGGAAGTTAGATTTAAATGGTAAATCTTGCATCATAGTGCATCAGTGGGCGGCTCCCAAGTGGGAAATAGAAAAGCATTCGTCCCATCATCCAGAGAGCACCAACTTCAATCCTGTTGAAGTCATCCATTAGTGTCCACAGGCCCTAGGACCCTACTGCAAAACTGGCAGTGCATAATTCTCCCATATCAAATCAATGGTGTCTGCAAGCTCATCCAAGCAGAAGTGGGAGGATAGCACTTTGCTTCTAGTGTTGCGCTACCCCTCATAATACTGACTTCAGCTGTGACCTTACATATGTACATTGCCATGGCAACTAAAGGCCCAACTTGCCTGTTTAATCAATAACCCTAATCTTTCAAGACAGAATGAATTTGCTAACCCAGTCATTCAATTATGTGTTGAAGTGAACAGCATTAAATATTAAATAGTGCTTAACAAGGAACCTCACAAAATTTTAATTCTAAAAGCTGTTTTGGCTGATACCATTTTAATAAGTTGAGAGCTAAATCTATAATGCACTTCATATAAATGAACTTGGAAAAAGAAACTAGAAAAACATGAAACTGTTTGCAAGAAATCAACCCATAATGCATAAAGTAGTATATAATGTATATAATGGAGCCATTATTTGTATTAAGAAAGAAGAAATGTCTTCACAGTTTTAATAGCTTGTAAAAATCCAAACACATGCCTTTATGGCTAACATTTAACCAGCCTCCGCTGTCCACAGGTTCAGTCTACAAGCAATATATAATCCAACCTGAGACGCAATTAAAAACAGATTTTCTCTGTTGTGATCCCTTAGCAACACTGGCAAATGCAGGATTTTTTTTTTTTTGTATTCGGAAAGCATGGTAGCTATTCATTCCCAGAGGACTGGAGACAGACGACACTGAAAATTGTGGCAACAATAAAAACTACATTGATCTCCATATTGGATGTGTTTAATACGTTAAATTGTGTATTACAACATAGAAAGGGGTAAGCATCGAGAAGAGACTGGGAAACCCCTCAAAACCAGGCCTGCTCACTTGTTCGTCATACATTCCTCAGTCCCTGACACACATTTACTAAGCAAGAGAGTAAAAAGACCTGCATCCTGTATTAAAAAAAAAAAAAAAAAAAAAAAAAAAAAAAAAAAAAAACACCAGCACGTGTACAGGATCATCACAGCAAAGGATGATAAAAGGAAAGGAAAGAAACAGGAACACACCGGTTGCTCGCTCACCTGGGCGTGCAGGGCGGCGGCGGCTGCTGCAGCTGCAGGGTAGGTGAAGGCAGTGTGGGGCAGGCCGGGGGTTAGCTCAGTGGTGTAGAGTGGATATGGTGTCCATGCCTCTGGGGATGCTGGGATCAGTGCCGCGCCAGTCAGGTCATCTGCAGAGTAAGACACCAAAAATTGGAATATCGCTTTTGACTGGCTGCAACATATTTCCCCCCATACATCCTGCGAGTTCTCCCTTTTCTCTCTTACAATAACCAAATTAAAAGAGAAAATAATTTTTTTTTTTTTTATACACACAGCCTTACAATGGATATGGCTTTAGATATAAACAAAACTTTATTCAGTATCAGCAGAAATAAACAAAGTGTTATATAAAATAATACAGCTTTATTTTTATCTTACACGGACAAAAAACACTTAATTGTAACAATGTACAAATACAATAAAACCAAACCTAACAAAACAGTCAAGAAAACAGTCAAGTCTCTTTGTATGCAAACAATACCAGTTACAAGAAAAGAAATTCCTAATCAAATTTGCCATTTATTATAGAAACCACCCAATATGTTGTATCTGACTAGAGCCACTATATTTCTCTTATATCAGCCCAATATTAATAATGGATCTTTTCATTATATAGACATTTAGACTGATCAATCCTACATCAATGTGGAAAGACACCCTGAAGCCTTATTATCCATTATTATATACAGTATGCCAGATTAACATACTTACATGGGTCACGTGCGATAAAGTGAGCTCCAAGAGCTGGGTGCAGGCTTGAAGGGTTGGGTGTTCCCATCAGCTTACTCTTCGCCATCTTGGTGTTAGCCTTAGCAAACTCCAGACGCAGCGTCTGGGGGTTTTCTGGGTCGAAGCGAATCCCCTGATAAAAAGACAGGACAGTGTAGAAGACCAATAAGGCTGGAAGATCAATTCTTAGTCATGGATTACTCTGAAATAACAGGCTGTTAATGAGAGAGCTGAGAACTCAAATCAGTTGGGGTCAGACCATGACCACTTTGTGTATAATTGATGGAGAAAATGAGAATATTAACAGCATCTGTAATTTATATTGTGGCAACAGAAACATGTAAAAATTGCTTACAGATCGATTTGTTTAGCACCAGTGTAATGATTAGGCTCTGAGGCATGACAGAGTGTATACTCTTATCAAGCCTGAAGTGGTCCAGCTTAAAAGATACATCAGACATCTGCTGTATTTTGACAGTACTGAGGGCTTTTAAAATCCCAGCCAACATCCCAGTGACGTCATGGAACTTTCCACTTTTAGGGACTGAGAGTGAGAGAAACTTATTTAGGCATTGTGGCAAACTTAGACACGAAATGCGGCACACTAGGCAGGGAGCTAATCAATAATTCAGAGTATTCACTGCCGCAGACACTTACTTACAGACGACTGAACGCTTACTTACATTTAATGCGTTCTTCGCTGCTTCGGCTCCGGACCTGCTGTCGAAGGTAACAAAGCCAACAGGCTGAGAGAGAAAGGGTGATGTTAGAGTTAGGGTGATGGATCAAACATGGTAACCTATTTCTAACACAAAGTTGTTTTATGATGAGGAAAAAGAAATTCCACAACTTGCACCATAAAGGCTTAAAAATGGCAGGTAAAGCACAAGTAGAATTCATAAATATTACCTGCTTTGAGGTTAGTTTAATAAGTGATCCTTCATATCCCTGTAACAAAAAGCAGACATAATACAATTAAATTTGGAATCAAATAAGGCTTCCACTTTTAAGAATATAATTAAACCCATAAGTCACGTAATTACATGTATAAAAATAGCTGCATAGCCAAGTGTTAAAATATATGAAAAAAATGCTGAAATGGTGTTACTTGAGCCCTCGGTTGTTTAGAATACCTTGAACGGCCTGAACAGCAGGTACAACTCCCGCGGCTTGATGTCTACCGGAAGACCGCTGACAAATAGGGTTCGTACCTAGAAAATGAAAATGCCTCAGTAACTAAAGAACAAACCTACAAGTGTCCGTTAACTTCTATTGTAACAAGCTAGTGTGAAAAAAAGGAATAAGCTAATAAGAGTCTCATGAAAGTGTGCTTTTTTTTTTTACTGTGAATTTGGTTTTGTGAAACACTAACAGTACCTGAAAAATACAAAACATACTGTTTATTAATCAAGTTTCAAACTACCTTTAGTCCTGCCCGCTTGCAACTTTTCCCTTCCTATTGTCTCAGAAACTCTCTCCATTTTCTGCAGCTTTTGTTCAGTATTTAAGATTGACTGTACACAAAAATCACGAGAAACTGTGTTAGTTAAGTGAAGACATTAAGTGTATGCGTGGCTACCAAGTGAGTGAGCGAACTGAGCGTGGAAAGTGTTTTTGTGGATGCAAGAATCTCTCTATGGGGAATGAAAAAAGAAATCCTGCTTCAAAGCAGTGGAAGGCAGAAAACAAAAAGTCTAAATTCACTACAAAATCAATCAGATGAAGCAAATGATATGGGTGGGTACAGAGAAATTCGTGATTGGAAAGGCTATAAAGGGGCTCAGTGGAAAATGTACTGAGCTTTCAAATACAACATTGATTCATACATTTTTGTGAGAATAATATTGAAACCATGGCCTAACTCTCAAAGTCTATCCCATGCAATACATTTAGCTTCACAAAGCAACTGATGGTAAAACATCATAGAAGAGAATGGGTCTTTATTTAAAAAATAAATAAATAAATAAATGTGTTAACAGGCTATAATGATTTCACTTTAGAAACCCAGCAGCGCATCTGCATTTGAAATCTGAGCCACCTCAACCCAAGCGCCATGCATCATGTCCGCAGATACTGAGTCCACTGGAAAGAAGGCATAATTTCTTTCATGAGGTCACCATAGCCAGAACCAAGCCGAGGATAACCTCGCAGTGAGACTGAGCGAGTGTGACTATATCACAAATGTTAAAGCTTGCTCCAGTCCTCATGTCCTTCTAACTGGGCCCACTGGAAAATTTAAGCAATCAGTTTTGTGACAATGGGGGAAAAAAGCCAATCTACTTTAGTAGTGAATGACATTAAAAGAACAAAATAGGTCATGAATTTAGCTTGACATGACAAAATAGATTGCTTAATGTTTATACATCTCATTTAAGATCAAAAATAAGTCACACACCTGCTCTAGCTACAACCAGAGTTCACAGAGTAAGAATTATCACCTGGCATCAATTTAGCAGCACTTCAGGATTCACAATGTTTCACAAGAACACATTGACCCAGTATTATCCTAACCAATGAACTCTACAATTCTGAAGATCATTTCTACTCATAAAGACGGCCCTTCTCAATACAGTTAAACTCTATACAGGAAATAGAAAAGGGTTGTCAGAACTGTTAACCCAGGACAATTTCAATTTCTGAATATTATTATAAACGCAAAAGTAACACGATAAACATTATCAGATTTGTGGTGTGCTTTGATCCACAGGATTTAAACAAACGGACAGCCGGTCCTGGAGAGAGACCTGTGGCTTTTGGTCAACTGCAAAATAATGGGAAAACTAAACTGAGCAGACATGCAGCAGGAAATCCCTCCAGTGTAGGGGGCAGAGGTGATGGGAAGACTAAATGAGGCTTCAGTAAAGACCTGTTCTTAACAGCATAGCTTTGGACATTTTAAAGCAAAACACATTTTACTACACAACCTAACATCTTTATGTTACTCACACAGGCCACACTAACTCGTACAGCACTTTCAGGTTTTTTTTTTTTTTTTTTAATATAGTAGGGAGTCCATGAGGAGCGTGAAGTTAAATTAGTAGATATTATTAAACAAAGAGTCAAAGGGCAGCTGATAGTTATAACTACCATGAGATGCTTTTTTAACAATAAAACAGACCTATGAATTTCCAAACAGCATTTTATTTTATTGAAAGTGAAACCAAAGAAGCTTAGAGGTGAAAAGGGTAGCAAAGTTTACCTCTCTCTGTCATTGGGGGAGGTTTCCTCAAAACTAAATATCTTTTGTACCAGTAAAATAAAAAATTAAATAATTTAAGGACTTTAAGGACCAATCATAATCTTTCACATAAAATGCACTTTTCTAGGTGAATGAGTTACCTAGAATAAAAAGGTACTAAAGATGCACAGTGTGAGCATAAAGCCTTTCTCTGATTATATATCAGCATATCTTAAAAACTAAAAACGACGCAAGACATAAACAATGTTTTGGCGTTATGTGGAATAATTAATTGATTGATTAAAAAAAAAATCATATATAAATTAGCAGCAAACCAAATATTTTTGTCCAGCATAGGTTTTGTGTAATATGTATTTGGAATTAAGGAAATACAAGACGTCCTAATGATGACAAGGAGTTTTCGTTTCTTGCGGGAGTTAATAATGTAACATAAGCTACAAAGTTTTGACCCCCTCATGGTGTTTAGGCTTAAGACTTGCAGTGTTTAATACCAGTCTCCATGAGACACAGAGCTAAATGAACACTTTTTGTTGTTGTTGAGAGAGGGGGGGGAAAAAAAGCTTAACTAGTGAAGCAGGTGAAACCGTGGGTCTACCTTTCACCATCAAACTGGAGATTAATCATCAACCAGCTGCCCAGGGGACAATAAACAAACACTTTTCACATTTCTCAAGCAAATAAAACAACAACAAAACAGTCACTATGAAGCGCCCTCTCACACCTGTGCTGCGTTCAAGAGCCCAAACATTTCGGTATTTTAATAAATAAGGAAGCACGGGCGAAGTCAGACTATAAATTTATATGGTTTAATCATAAAAATGACCTTACACTTATGTTTTATATCAAAACTACAGTACGTGCAAGAAAAGGGAGGAAAAGTTCGCGCCAGCTCCGTCCCGCAGAAACACACTTGAAACTTTAAAGAGTAGCGTTTTTCCCTTACCTCCTCCTCTAATGATACACTGTTGCTCGGCTCAGAATCTGATTTGAGACTCATTGTGTAACTTTAACGCTTCTTTACGCGATAGAGAAAAAAAAACGTTTTCTTTCGTTTTCCCTGTCGGTTTCTTTTCTTTTCTCTCTTTTTTTGCCCTGACGTGCGTTAAAGTTGGCAGAAGAAACTCTTGGTGTCGTTTGGTGAGACTTCAGGAAAAGACGTGCCCAGGTGAAGCCGTGCTGTAAGCCAAAGTATCCAAGGAGGTACCAGAAAATGACAAAGAAAAAAAAGAAAAGAAACAACAACCAAAAAAATTAAAGGTGATGTAGTGGAGAAGTGCACTGTGAGGGTGAGAAAGGGAAAAAGAAGTGATTTTTTTTGGTTGGTTGGTTGGTTTTCCCCCTGCCTTGCTCACATCAAGCTCGTTTGAGTTTAAATTCAATCAGGAGAGAAACGGAAGACAATTGAAAAGGTGAAGATGTCTCCGCGCGCGCGCCCTGCTCCTCTGCCTTTCCATTCGCTGATCAATCATATTAAAGGTGAAGGAAAAGTGCAGCTCTGCTGATGGACTTCAGCTGGCCCTAGGCCCGGCCCACAGGCCCACCCACTGTCTGCTCCAAACCCCTCACAGAGGGCGGGCCTGGGCACGATTACCAAAACTTTGTATTACTTTTCTTTTCCTCCTCCTCCTCTTCCTTTTCCCCTTCTTACTCAACTTTAGATGCAACTTTTTATTTATTTCTCAGCTGTAATTAGTAATACATAAGACACACATTAATAAATAATTAAAAACGCACCATTTAAAAAATAAAATATGCACCAAGTTTGTTTCCATTATTTTGACTACTCTTTGCTACTCTTCGTCTCATTTTTACAGACCCAGCTCTATACACGGCTCGCCTCGTGTTGCTGTGAGCCTATCCCAGGAGACTTAGGGTACACAACGGGGTACACCCTGGATGGGGGTGCCAATCCATCGCTGGGCACACATATGCACACACTCATCCACACACACACTATGGGAAATTTGGGAACTCCAGTAAGCCTAATCTGCATGTTTTTGGACTGGGGAGGAAACCGGAGTGCCCGGAGGAAACCGACCAAGCACATGGGAAACATGAAAACTCCATGCACACAGACCTGAAGCGGGAATCGAATCCGGATGATGGAGGTGCATCCAGGCGACAGTATGCCTAGAAGTGACAAATCAAAAGAAGGTTCGGATTTTCAAAAAGGCTGGATTTTTAGCCAGTCTAAGGGTGGACTGTCCTAGAGAATATAATTAAGAATCTTAAAATCTCAATTTCTGTGGTTAACAGAATTGTAGTTCATTTTAAAGAAAAATGTACAGTAAAAAAAATGAGCTAAACAACCAGAATGAAAGACTTCCTCATGCTGTTTGAATATCTGCTGTGAACAACCCATTCATTCTATGCAAGTAAAGGAAAGTCAACAAAATATTAATAATGCAATCATAGCTAAATATTATTTGGTCAAAACATTTACATTTTGGTGCATAAATTTTATCATAAAACTATGGCTATCTATTTACTTCTTGCATGTCTGTCTATGTATTATTCATTCTTAAGCCACATATAAACTTTATAATACTAATGTCATGGCTTTGAGACACTGCTAGACCACAAGATTCTATTCCTGTTTTGGAGAACCCCCTGTTCTACACAACTCTTACCCTGCTCTAACACACATTATTTAACTCATCATCTAATAAAAAGCACTTGCAGAGTTCAGAAGCAGGTGTGTGAGCAGAGAAAACACTAAAATATGCAAGACCAGAGCTAAGAACCTGCATGAGAGAGGGGGGGGGGGGGGTTAATATGTTCT
Source organism: Clarias pachynema (assembly GCA_030014365.1). Lineage (NCBI taxonomy): Eukaryota > Metazoa > Chordata > Actinopteri > Siluriformes > Clariidae > Clarias > Clarias pachynema. The sequence continues at coordinate 25,451,991 of JAQMYL010000012.1, forward strand.
TTAAACTGTCACATGATCCAATTCCACATGACCCAGTGCTGACTAAAAGGTGGATCCTTAAGAATATATTGGATTGTGATTGTGTGTTATTGCTCATTTTACAGCATGCAAACTCTCAAATGACCTTGAAGTAATAAAACCTGTCATGAATTTACAATGATTTGCAGGAAGGTAGAAAAATAGAATGAAATGAATGAAAAATCTGAAATGTAAGCTATATGTAATGTTTATTAATTATATTGCATAACCAAGTCAACATATAAAAAAATACAGGAATTAACTGCACAAGTGGTATTAATAGCAGTTACTGATAAACACTTTCTGGTAATCAATAATTTTAACCAAAATACTCCCACTAGTAGTACTACTATTAGTATTCTTGTAGTATTAAAATAAGAAAAAGCATTAAAAGATAATAACAGTAGAAATACTAATTAAACGTTTAATTCATATTAATATAGCATAAACATAAATTGTAATGTATAAAGATATGAATTTGATGATTAAGGATCTTAATTAATAAATACAACACTAAATAATAATAATAATAATAATAATAATAATAATAATAACATAAGGCAGACAAAGAAGACAATTTTATAATAGCAATATGTTTATAATGACCTAATATATAAAGCAAAATATATTTGTATATTAAAATACAATTAAATATTGTCCAGTGCTATACTTAATGCAATTTCCCAAGGAATTATACAGCTGTGGTGTTTTATTTCCCATCTCATGGCCACTATACTCCTTAGAGGAGGACAAGTTCTAAATGAAAGGCTCTTAGAAATCCCAAAAGGGTGAGGCATTCACTGTCTCTTCTATGCAGCTAAGATGGGGGAGGAAACCCAGGCCCTCCCTCAGAAACATTCCATTTCCTGCCATTACACTGTTTCCCTTTTCCCCTGATCATAAACAACTCTTGGTGTGTTTACTTTTCTTATAGCTGTAGGACGAGCTGGACAAGTAAATCAAAAACTTTATATTTATTATAAAACAGGAGATTATCTGCACAAAACTGATTGCATTACTTGCAATAAATAATTGAAGTACTATATCAATACATGGTACTCTAGACATCTTTAAATGATTAGCAAATCTCTGAATTCTATTAACTTGTTAAACATGAAGCAATATGCGGGACACTGACAATGTGTGAGCACAAAGCCGGATTCCAGGTTAGGGACTTTGCAAGTATATGGGAAGAGTTTACATTTTCAGCAGTAAACAGTAGTCAGCTTCCTGACTTTGTGTGAGAACATAATCAGGGAAAGGCAGGGCACACCAAAGGGAGGCTGTGGAAATATTTGGCTCCTTTGTAATCATTGACCTGCTGCCGTTTCTTGCTCTCAACCCAAAAATAGACGTTCTGTGTCTTTACTCCTAATTCTTTCTTTCCCTGCTTGGCAGAGGTAACATATGATCCATCTTAATCAAACATCAAAAAGTAGGAGCTGGACATGTGTTTGATGAGGTGTCCTGAACTTAGTTGTTTATTCCTCTGTGATTCTCCATATTTGGCCAGCCCTATTACAATGCTGCTTTTAATAGACCCTAGTTAATCTTTCCTCGCTGTTAATTTCAAGCACTTCTTGATGCTATTTTAAGTCTTTAGGAGTGAAGAAGAAAAAAAAACAAGAAGGTTGTCGTCTGATTTTGGACATCGTAATGAATACTGTATATGAGGGAGAAAAAAAGAGTTTTTTTCTGATGTTGCAGAATAGAGATATTCATCCCCTCCTCCACCTTCACACTTCATCAGAAAGCCCCGTTTTCCTGATTTCAGACTAATCTGGCATCAGGCTCTTACATTAATATTTGTCTTGATTACTGAAAGACAAAGTGTATGCCCACCCTAAAAAGAAATACCAAAACATGATAATTCACAGTGGAACAGAGATTGGCTAAGCAGTACTATTTAATATAGTATATACTATATATAATATATGTGAATGTTCTGTTATAGCTAGCTACCGTATCTGAGTTGGCATGCGAGCTTAAAATTTAAACAAGCTTAGATTTCTAGTTAGTTAACGGTAGATAGCTAGATCATGTTTGGCCTGAAGAGTTGTCCATAATGGACATGTTTAGCTAGTTTTGTTTGTTGAAATTAGACTGGGCAGTTGGGCAGCACTTCGGGTTTTCCGTGCTGAAATGTTCTAGTTGTAAAACGTTACGTACCAAAAGCAAAGCACCTTGTAAGCATCAAGAGTTTCTTTGACAGGTTAAACCCCTACTTTATAGACTATGGGATCATTTAAAGTGCCACTATTATGCTTTTTCAAATATGATCTTTCATGCAGTGTGTCATGTAGCTGTATGTGAACATAAACTATCTGCACTAT
>JAQMYL010000012.1:25454441-25465360 GCA_030014365.1 Clarias pachynema
CATTTAGAAATGGGGTAAAATTAAATCTATTTTTGGAGAAAACTAAAGTGTTTTTTGACCTTGCATACATGTAAACCCGTTTTAAGAGACTCATTAAGCAATATTAGCGACCTTTAAAATGGCATAATAGGGGCACTTTAACGGATCTATAATGATCTTCTAAAATCCAGGATCTGAAAGTACAAGTTTGGCCAAACAACATTCCATGGTTTTAAGGGCTAATCTATCATAATAAAGGTTATAATGAAATAGTCTTAAATTGCTAAAATATTTGAGTCCTTTGAAATCATGTTGTATGCCTTCCTGTTTTTGTTTACAATCTGCTAGGGAGTCTATAGGATTACTGGTTACATTTACAATTGTACACCTAAGCCTCTTGCTCTATTATGGCACTGGAACATGGATCATAAATAAATCTGTAGGATTGACAAATTTCACAACATCATAAGAACACCAGACCATAACCATCAAATGGTAGAGGATACTGCAAAAGATACAGTCTCCATTCTGTGGGCCCTCAACGCGCAGGTCAGTGCATAGATTAGGGGGCCCTGAACATCATAATTAATTAAACGTACATAAAAGCTGGATAAAATACAGGAGAAAAGGTAGGGTGGTGAGTGTGTGTGTGTGTGTGTGTGTGTGTGTGTGTGTGTGTGTGTGTGTGTGTGTGTGTGTGGCATTAACCTGTCAGGGGAGAGTAGTTCCTAATCCTGCTCTGACGAGGTTTGCAGATGTTATCTAGTTCATCTAGCTTATCTAGAGCTTATCTATGACATATAATCTTAAATTAATATACTGTATCAGGATGCCTGGTTATTGATGGTAAGTGACAGTGGCCGTGCTAGTCTTGAGCATCTGTAGCACCGCAGTCAGTATGAAATTTTTAGGAAAAAAGGAAAAGGGGTTTTAAACCAAAAAGACATCTTCTGAGCAAGGAAGACAAAAAGTACAGACACTGTTTGTATGCCACAGTTTGCTGTGAGAAACATTGTTGTCAGTTTAAATTTCACATTGTTACATGTGTCACTGCATAGAGAGAGGCAGTTTGATTTCTGGCTCCATTGTTGCTTGTCATAATCACTCTCTCCTATAGTTACATTTTCAGCATTTGGCAGAGCAACTTTGAGTTGATCTCATTATACATCTGTACAATTGAAGGTCTTGCTCAGGGGCCTAACATGCTAGTTTGGTGGTGCTGGGGACTGAACCCATGCCCTTTCGAGCAGTTTTCCAACAGCTGAGCTGCCTTATAAACTGTCAAACCATACAGGTCTTCTGAAAAGGAAGACAATCTTAAAGTTCTTACTAAATACTGTAATGTAGACCAGTGGCCTTGAATTTGCAAAAACCTCCACAGGGTCAAAATATGGAGACAAAAGTTTTGAATTATAGATGATGTTCTCCTGGTAAGAGAGCAAGAACAGTGATGAGAATGAGAAAGTCTAACATTCAGGGTTGTAGGCATTTCAGGACTTTTGACAAGATTAGAAACATCTATCCAGTGGAATTGGTGGTGGAAGTGTTTCTGAATAACCATGTCAACCCAAAGTCAGTCAAACCTACTGTACAATGGAGGGCCAGTTAGTCGTCAGCTAGAACATGAAAATGATCAGGCAAACATATTGTCCCATATGAAACTTACCATAGTATCTGTACCATGTGTATATGTGCATGTACCATATGTGTGGTACAGGGTTCTACCATGGTACTATGCAACATGTATGTACTGTACCATAATGGTAATATTTATATGGTAATCTCTGCAGTGCCATTTTACCTGTTATGGGACCCTCCAAAGGTTAATACACAATACTTTGATGAATATCATGGTGCTTCTTGGGTATCAGAGTGGCTACCATAGTTCAGCATAGTACTGCACTATACCAGTGGTATGTACTAACATATCTAATATGGTACAATATGCACAAACCTTCCATATTAGATACCTGCTGAGCGGTGGTACCCAATAAGTCCCATGGGTATTCACTAACGTGTAGTTATCAAGAATACCTACCCTGGTACTCTATAACGTCATATGTAATATATTATGGTATATTATATATAGTATATGTAGTATACTATAGTTTTCCATAGTACACTATAGTACATGTCACAGTAAATTTTTCTTATGGGGTAATTAATTCCTTAGAGCTACTATCAGTTTTCTTTATAAACTTATTTTGATGTTTCTTTTTTCTCTCATATAGAAATGATCACTTGGACCCACCCCTGTCACCACTGTAGTACTCCACCACACTATCACACACACATCGCCCAACTGCCCCAACCACATGGACACATACAGAGCTCCAATCTCTTCTCAACTCATATGTAAATGTTGCTGATAAAGATAAAGATGTCTCCCATGCCGTCACCTCATCATCATCCTCACAAGGGGTATAAATAACAACAACAACATTGTCACATTCCCTTCACAGAAAGAGATAAGATGGAGGATCTGGTTGAGAGTTTTGACACCAAGATCCACGCAGACCTGGACAGTGATATTAAATTCCTCAGTCTGAACTTCAATTGTTTCTCTGTAATTCATGCGTTTTTCTGCTAAGAAATCCATGCTGTGATAAACAAGGTGAAACACAGGAGAGTATAAACTTTTTTCATCTCAATAATAGGAAGATATATTTGTTCAGTCAGTCAAGACTAGAGAAGAGTGTTTCATTTTTGGATTTCAGTGACATTTGGTAGCACAAAGCGCAGATAAGTCAAATATTTACAGGACAGTGGTCGCTGTGCCTGCTTGTTGCATACCGCCAGCAAATATGCTGTATAAAATACTCTAAATAGAGCATAGCTGCTTAGGAATGCTTAACATGATAAGACACAGATCACAGGTCCAACAGGACACAGCAAATCACAGCATTGTTTGACATCTGAATAAATGTATGTCTCACTCAGCTCTTCTGGATCTCTTCTGGGATTCAGAAAGCATACAAAAGATTTTCTGAGTGTATGTCTTTATGATATCCAGCCAAGAAAACTGTACTTTTATTTCTAAAAAAAAAAAAAAAAAAGAAAAGAAAAGAAAGAAAGAAAGAAAGAAACATGTGGTAAATGTACAGTGTAATGTACAGTACCTGAAGCAGTTTTAAACAAAATTCTTAAAACTATGAACAACTGGAATTAGTTCAGTCCAGGGACTAACCCTAGGTCCTGCTGTGCATTATTCTTGGTCTTTTAGTTGAACCTGTTTAGTCACTGACTTTATACCCAATGGGGCAGAATTTACTAATTCATTAATATTTTTAATTAACGCCTTAAAAAGAACTTATGATAAATATAAAACCGTGGTCATCAATGCTGGTCCTGGAGAACACCCTGCTCTACTCCTTTTAGTGTTTTGCCCGCTCTACCATACCCACTTCCATTCAGTAAAAGGTCAATAATTAGTTGACTTATTCAATCAGGTTTGCTGAGAAAACACTAAAATGTGTGTTGTTGTCTGTGTTCTCTAGGACCAGGGTTGGCGAGCGCTGCTCTAAAATGTCAAATATGTAAAATCCACCTTGGACATGATGTCTTTAACACTCAGACAATACGATTCATTCAACCGATAAATAAAAACCAAACTCGGGAGAGCACAAGTTTTCTTCAAAATTTCAGCAACACCTTATTCTTCTAGAGAAAGAGCATCTGCCTGACTGTAGCCCAGTCGCTCTGTCTACCCTGTCAGCTGTCTCTGATAGACCTCAGGCACTGGATAAATTAATTATGGCCTCTTATAACAGTTCCATGTCTGCGTGTGGACAGCAAAGAGCAACTCATTTTAAACTATTGTCCAAAAATAGCTGCATTAGTCATTAAGGTAAACAACCAGTCAAAGGTTTGGACACACCTTATAATTCCATGGTGTTTCCTGATTTTTCTTTCTTTCTATGTTATAAAGTAATGCTGAAGGCATCCAAAATATGGAATCTCATTTGAACAGTTGATATTTAGATGTGTCTGCTACTTATGCTCTGTAAAGTCTTATCCTCTGCAGCAGAGGTAAGTTTTGGTCTTGCTTTCCTCGGAAGGTCTTCGTAAGAGCCAGTTTCATCATGGTGCTCTATGGGTTTTGCAAATGCTCTTGACTGTTCTTGCAACAACTACTACAGAAAGGCTGACCTCTGTGTCTTAAAGTAACAACTGACTCTTCTTTTTGTTCTTTTTGTTGCTTAATTACCTAATGCCATGTGTGTTATTTCATTATTTGGTTATTATCTCCAGTATTGTTCAAGAATGTAAAAAAAATAAATCCACGTTTGTGTACAAACTTTTGACTGCTACTATATAGGTACAGTAAAATTTCTACTTTCAGATGTTTTATACTGTTTTCAGTGTGAGAATAGATTTCCATTTCCATTTAGGCATTTGGCAAACACTCTTATCCAGAGCAACTTACAAAAAGTGCTTTGAAGTTTCTGTCATTGGATAGAGACTTACAGAGGGTTACTAGGTTACCAGATTTCCATTTTACTTACAATACCTATTAAAATATAGTAAAATATAGAAGAGTCCGCACACTGCATTCACTTTGCATATTCTTACATTGTTTTTTTTGTTGTTATAGGAACAGCAAAGACAGCAGCGTGGCCTTAACATTTAATTGCAAGTGTGTACCTGAGAACAACTTGATTTATTCCAGTGAAGCAGAATATAAACTGATTCTCAACAATATGTCACCTGGTGTTTAACTATTTTTCAATAAGAATGGAATGGATCTGTATTTGTGAGACTATTCGTGAAAGGTCATTATTTGTAGACTAGCTAAAATAACTGAGAATGACTGAGAGATCATGTAAATAGAGTGAAAGCAAAAAGCGTGTGCAGATTAACACCATCATAAACCATTTTCAAATTTGTATTTTTGAATTTCTGACAGGTTTTCAAAGTAGAGTCACAACCCACCACTGTCACAGACTCCTATGGCTTATTTATTATTAATTGTTCACTTCAGTAGATTTGAATTTTTTTTATTTATCCAGATACTGTACAAGAATAGACATTTTGTGACAGTTTTTCACCTCCTTCATGTCACATCTTTAGAATGCTTACCCATGTAGGTCTAAGCATTAATTAACTGTGTTATGTAAGAAGGAGTAAAACCTTGCTGCGCCAAGCATGTGTCATTCTAGTGTTCACATTCTGGACGATCTACACGAGTCAAGAGATTGCAAAGCGTCAGCATGTCTGTAAACTCTGGCTAAAGAGTGCTCAAACTAGACTTACGCACAGAGACCTTTCTCTGGTTTATAGAGCCCACTCTTGCTCCTTTTAAGGCGCTCTCTCAATTTTCTCAGCGCCCTCCGTCTATACAACTTACTGCCAAAAGCCTCTCGGAGACATTTATAGTGACTTCCTCCGCCATCACGACGATATTCCCCAGTCCACTCTTACTACACATCCGGCCAACCCTTCCTCTCTGTCTCTTTCTGCTTTAAACACTGCTTTGATTCCAATTGCCCCATTTACCTTGCAACTTCTTACATCTTACACTGTCTATTTGAATAGACTTAATCCAATACTCTTTAATAATGGTAAAAATAATGAAATGCAAAAATGCACAGAATTATTAATTGTACATTAATGATACTGCTTGTGTATGAAAAAAATTCCAATGATTTTGACAATGACTAAATGTTATTTTGCAAAGATGTGATTAGCTCATGAGCTTGTGTAGGAGAAAAATAATTGCTCACTCTCTCTCTCTCTCTCTCTCTCTCTCTCTCGCTCTCTCTCCCAGAACAACAATGTAAAGAGTATGAGATGATGTTGAGAGCAGCAAGACCTTTTATGGAGCATAAAGCTGCAGAGATGAGCTAAAGCTGCCCTGTTTACTTTACAGCACATCAGGAGATCAGGAGGCCTCAATCGCAGCTCAATAACTGTTATTCTTTAGCGGCGGAGCAAACGAAACAGTAGGACGAGGAGCAAATGCGAAGGAGCTGGCAGTAGAAACTTGTCGAGTCAATTTGGCTTATCAACGTGGAAAATCAGGCTGTGACTCACCAGGCTGTATGGTCAAGCGAGCCTGTGAGTTGTTTATTAGTCTGATGATTTAAAAGTCTCTTTTTCATAAGAGATCAAATGCTCTCACTCCTTTTAGGGAAAAGAAACATTCATGAACATCAAAGGATTACAGCGTAGAGACAAAGCATGCTTGTAGTTATTATTACACTCTCAGATTGCGTGAGTAAAAGCATAGTGCTGTAGATGTGGGATAAATAATGAACCAGGTTCACTAAACCATCACATACACCACATGGATCGTAATACATTGCTGTATGTGTTCTCACGTTCTCTTGTGTATGGATAGTTTATGTTGTAGTCATTATAGGCAATAAATATCAGCCTTATATGGGTTTACGTTTAATTAACCAGGGTTTTTGTTGTTGTTGTTGTTGTTCTTTCCACATGCATAGTTTTGAGAGATTCATTAATACTACAGTACTGTAGGATCCTGGATCAGCTTTAGTTTCTGAACAGTTTTTGAAATGTAAGGTTCCTGAAAAAATGGCCGCAGTTGTGGCTCAGTTGGTTGAACCTCTGGGTTGTTGATTGGAGGAGGGTTCGAGCCCCTCCACAGCCACTGTTGAGTTCTTGGGCAAGATTCTTAACTATGCATACAACCGAGACACTGCATGCAGAGCAGGTCCCGAGCGCAGTTAGAAAATGGGAAGGGTGCGACAGGAAGGGTGGAAAACCCAACCCAGATCTTTAGAATCAAATGATCTGAAGTGGCGACTTCTAAGATAATAGGGACAAAGCCCAAAAAACAAACAATATAAAAAAAAAAAAAACAGTGATCGTTGTTTGTGTTTGAGGTACACTAATCAAGATTTGTGGTCAAAAAATCAAAACGTTGCATCCATTCCATAGTCTTACCTGTGTGAGTGGTGTGAAGCAGGAACATACAGTACAATGTAAATGTAAATGTACACTCGATGAGATGGATATTGTATGCCACCTTTGCACTCGGCCACCTTCTGGGATGATTTTAAGGAGGTGGGTTGTAACCTGGTAACCTGGAAGAATCTCTCACAGTCCCTGAGACATGATCAAGCCCTCAATCTGTGAAGCATCTGTACAGTACAGTGTTCTACATTGTTAAGTAAAAATGCACACTACACTCCAACTAAACTCACTGTGATGTCCTTGACATAATCACAGAATGTTTGAGAAATATTTGCTCTAATCTCCCATGTCTAATTGCTTGCACCTTTTCTCTGAAAGCCACTCGAGGCATGGCGGGACGGCACCCAGGAATAACTCTGAAGGCAGGGATGGTGAGAGAGCTCTTGGCTTGAAAAAGACAAACGCACGGGTGAAAGAAAGATAAGTGTCAGCATTGTTTTGCTTGCATCCATAAAAGGGCCAGTCTGTCAGTTGTGTTTTTAGCATGGGCTGCCAGGTGACACAGATCTGGTATATATATATGTGTGTGTGTGTGTGTGTGTGTGTGTGTGTGTGGTAATGAACTTTAAAGGATGTCTACTGATAAGAGCACAAAGAGGCCATTGCAGCAGAGACACTGTTTGCACCAGGGTCAAAACCACACTCTAACACTCTCACCCACTGCCTCTTAAATAAAACCCATACCTGTATTAAACACATGTATCTACATCTGTCTACACTATATGAATCTACTCTGTTAGATTCATACAAGCACTAACCATTACGTATAACCTACAGTAGATGAGACAACCTGATTTCATCACCAGACCAGAGGTGCTTGTTCTGTTCTGTCTATATAGAAGCCATGCAGGACTGGGAGAGCTGTAGTCACTGAGCACAAAATGTCTGTAGTGCCGTATACAGGCCCGGTATGTGGAGCTCTCAGGCTTTTAACAGTCCTCCGAGGTTCCTTCTTCCATTTCACTGCCTCGCTTCCCACACAGTCGATTCTTCTGCTTCGTTTCCCTCCATGGGTTCCAAACTGTGCCACTCTTACGAATGCCTGCTCTTAGACGAAGCTAGCTGCGTAAATGGATTCAAATAAAAAATAAATGCCTGAACGTTCAGGGTGAAGAGGTGTGCAGAAGCAAAGTAAGTATGAGCTCGTAATTAACCCATGGTACCTTACCGCACTTTTCCTAACAGACGGAACTCACAATGTCTTAAAGGGTATAGCTCACTTCCTCATAGTAAGCAATAGATTTCATCTCTGCATCTGTCTGTAGGAACTGGGATGTTTACCGCCAACATTTCAGTGGCTCTTCTGCTTGTCTCAATGCCTCCATGTATGTCCTCCTGCACCCATGTACGTTCTCTTTACATTAGCTGCCCACTAATGCCCAAGTGAGCTAATGCAGTCTCTCTATGAACACTGAGAATACAAAACCCTTGGACTCCATAACCTCAATCACACAGCTCCTCCTGCTCAGACTGAGTTTCAGGCTGGAGAACCAAAGTCAGGCCATGCCTTATTAATGTTGGCCAGCTTGAAGTGGCTCTCAGTGGGGAGGAGGCTGCGGTTTGTCCCTGTTTCCATTAAACCTCCATAAATCATGAGTTCAGGAACCATCACAAGTGCCTGTACAGTGCCCTCCACCTCACAGCAACACCACAGGGATTGTAAATCATTCACAAGGCTGTGAGTTTGAGAGCAGTACAGAAACTACAGTACGTAAAGTTTTTTTTTCTCTCCGTCGGTTTTCTTTAGACAGAATTAGCGATATCGACTTTGAACTTGGCTGAAGTTTATTATCACGTCATGGACTTTGACAGGACATCACCGCTATTGTTTCCCGAGGTGTCCTGTGGGGTAGGTGGTGCTGAAAGGCCAGCTTGGTATGTACAATGACAAGAAGAAGGAAGCACAATAAAGTGAGGAAGTGACGCCACTCTCATGAAAGAATACCTGAAGGTGGTGCAGCTGCTATGAAAAGAATGACCCATTGTTTAAGAGCAGCCTATGCAGATGTTTCAGGGATTAGGCCATCTGAACCCATGAGATGTAAAATAAATAATATCTTCGTTTGAGACATTTCAGAGTGCACATCCTGACATGTTATATTTGGCATTCCTAAAGAAAAAAATGCTTACTTAACTGTCCAACAGTGATAGTTTGGTGGTGCTACGGCTCCAACCTCCAACCTTCTGATCTCGGGCATTCGCTGTGGCTTTAGGAAGTCTAGTGACATACAGTACTTGGTAAAAAAAAAAAAAAAGCAGTCTCGTCCAAATGGACTGCTATTCATTCATTATCTGCCATTCATTTTCATATGGACATTTTGTTTCTCCATACACCTCCTATAAGGAACAATAAGGAACGTCTCCTTGTTTTCTACTCTATCGAGGTGACATCAGAGTACCAAACACCTTCAGACTTCAGCATTAGTCTCTAATGCCTCTGCAGTGATAAGTGGTGATGTCAGTGTCTGTGCAGAAGCCACGTCCTCTCCTCTTAAGAGACATACTGTCACCAAGCATGGATGCCCACTCCTTTCTCCTTTCCTCTCCCTCGCTTTCCTTTACACTTTCTCGCCTCACTGCAGCCATCCGATCGTGTTAACTTCATCCCGTCTCTAAAACACTCTTTCTCCCTAGGTCATCCTCTGCAGCTTTTATCATGTCACAGGAATGCTGAAGCTTCTGCAGTTTGCACAACCGGAAATCGCTCCACCCTCGTTGCTTGTGTTTGATAAGTGGTATTTTCCTTTTTATCTCTTACAGGATAGCAATGATAATGACATAATATTTCCACCACAGTTCGCCTTTATCATATCTTGGTCTTTACTGTATGTTTGCAGGGTCTATAAAGCCCATGTAGAACACATGCACTGATTTGGTTAGAGGAAGCTCTGCACTTCCTTATCATTTTCCTGTATCAAAATTTCTGGAATTCAAGAGCAAGTATGCTGAACAGGATTCTGCCATTTTCTGTTTTCCTGTAAGAGCAATACATTTAGCAAAACATTCATATTCATTCAGTTTGGCTCCTCGGAGGAACACTGTTTAGAACTAACATAAATTCCCAACTGGATCTATCAATAAAACCCCATTTTTGCTTAAAAATAGTGATAATTCTGACCAATGAAATCATCTGGAGCTTATTTCTTCCTTTCTGCTTTTCCTAGTCACACACCTCGACTAACCCACCGGCATTTCTTTTTGCGTAAGATAAATTTAATGTCCATTTTAACAAACATATTGCATGCGTTTGGCTTCCAGTCAGCTCTCAGGAGAGGTGCTCTGACTGGGGGAGGCTAATATACAAACACCAGGCAGTCTTGTTTTCAATCACATGCGCATTGAAGCTGAAACATCTTGGACTCGGAGCGGAAGGTCGGAAAAACTATGAAACTCCTCCGCAGTGTCAGAGTAACCCAGAACTTCGGAGACCTGTTTAAGCTTTCTTTGATTAAAGTTTGTGAATCAGAATCTAATGATACTGGACGTACAGTAGTAGCAGGATCTCAAGCCGGTGAAGCCAGACATGTATTGTCTCTCTGTTTGTCTCTCAGTCTTTCTATTTCTATCTGTTCTCTTTTGAGCATCATAAACCTCTAGAGCTCTAAACATCAGAACAGTGTGTCCTTAAGTCTGAGTGTTTACATTCTATGAAACAGTTCTACATACTCCTCTCTCTCTCTCTCTCTCTCTCTCTCTGGAGGAGGACGGTGCTCTGGCACGTTGGAGAGACTGCAGCAAACAGTGTAAAAAGAGAGATAATTAAATGAGAGGCATGACTACATGATTGTTTCTTCGAGCATACCACAGCCAAACAGAACATGTAGACAGTGTTCTTCTGTCCTGAAGCAGGGTTGTGCATTCACTCTTTGTGCTGGGAGCACTGGTGCACCAACAAAATAAACAGTGTAGAGGTAAAAATCACATTACACTGCGTTCCAAATTATTACGCAAATGATATCTTTCTCTGATTTTCATAATTAGTAAATGCAAATGACAGTCAG
>JAQMYL010000012.1:25465460-25483978 GCA_030014365.1 Clarias pachynema
CACACGTGTCTGAGATTCATTTCAGTAATCCAAAGAGCCCTGAGACGCAATACCATCCATGAGTTTAATTTAAAAACCAAACATTTAATGTTTATGACACTTACTGTACATCCAATTTGCATAATAATTTGGAATGCGGTGTATAAATATTTATTGTTTAAATACACATAAGGGAATAGTCATGCTGGAACAGGCATTTTAACTCCAGAGAAGGGAAAGTGTAAAAATAAGGGATACAAATTGTACAAGTTGTGTGCTTCTAACTTGGTGGCAACAGTTTGATAAAGAGTCATATACAGTATGTGTGTGATGGATATTTGAGGTGATAAGGATGCGAGTGCATATTATATTTTAATATGTGAAGCACAAATGACATGAAATAAGAACTTTAAGCTGCCGTCACAAATATATAAACATATAGATCATAATTGAGACAACAAATGACTAGGCAAAGTATGTCATAAAAGGTGTTAATAAATATTGTTTGGTGGCACCATGACGTAATGGTTAGCACTGTGGCCTCGCACCTCCAGCGACTGGTTTCGATTCCCTTGTGTGCATGAGTTTGCATTGAGTTTTCCCCGTATTTGGTGGGTTTCCTCCGGGTTCTCTGGTTTCCTCCCACAAAGACATGAGGTTTAGGCTAAGTGACATTCTGCTTGTGGTGTGTGCATGTTGACTGGAGGTCCTACCGCGGATGTAGAATCACCACTGGCCTCCACGGACCCTAGTTGAACTAGAGAAGCTCCTAGATGGATGGCTGGATCGATGGAAATATTGGTGTAATTAAGAGATGGACACTGGTGATAGTAATTAGGAACATGTGATGTGCTGGGACTGATGGGTAATGAAGTACCTTTAATGCAACCATGGCGGATGCTCAGGTCTCCACAAACCTCTGGCCATAAAGTAGTCTTTGTGGAGAAACACAGGCGGTCATGGCCGCTCATTTAATTATGGATTTATAACAAGTGATCAAAGCACACAGAGCATGCTGAAATATTTGCTACCTGGTCCAGCTGTTCTGTTGCTCTGATGGTTAGGATGGAGTCGAGTCACATTCACACACACACACACACAGACACACACACACACACACATCAAGAGAGAGAGGAAAACGGCGGATTACAACCAGTAATAATATCTGAGTCCTGGGAATCCACATATTAAAGGAGAGGGGGAAAACCCTTTTCTGTGTGATACAAGTCATGAGAGAGCTGATGTGGCGGAAGAGAGCAAACAGTGCTCTGTCCAGTATAAGTCTGAAATATGAAACAGATTCTGCTACAGAATAGCTATATTTAGTTCTCTGAGAATCAGAAAACACAGGAAACACGGGGTTAACATATCTCTCTAACTGAGCCTCTTTCTGCCCGTCTCCCACATTGCACTCATATCAGTTCCTACTGAGAGTTACACAAATAGGATGACTGCTCCCCTGTGGTCTTCATGTTTCCCACAACACAACAGATCTGATCTGAGATCAGCACCACTTCTGACAACACTGGTATTTTAATCATTACGTCAAATCACATCACATCAAAGCAGATCCTGGAACAGCGCTCCTCTGAATCGGAGTTTCCCAGGATATCTGGCTTGACTGTGTTCAGAATAAACTTGCCCCTGTGACCCCCAGAAAGCTCCACACAAGTCACCATATGCAACGATGATGGGCACAGCTGGCTCCTGCTTTTTCTTCCCAGCGTACTCCATTTCCTCAATCTAGCGCCTCTATCAAGTCTGCTGTACAGCGTCGAGCCAGGAATCACAGCTTATGTTTGTCTTTACTGATTAACAATCTGCTGAGCATTACCTAATCGACAAGGCCATGAGCTCTACCTTGTTTTCTATCAATATCCTTGAAGGCCAGCTTTCAGTTTTTGACTGGTCATGATGTAATGTAAATTTATCTTGGAAAAATGAAATGATATGAAAGTCAAAACAAATGTGATGCATTAGAATTGGTTAGTTAGTGTGGACCCTCTCCTGGATCACAGGATCACAGAGGTCACATGGAGAAAGAGAGAGAGGGGGGGGGGGATTTACCTCTTTGTTTTGTATTTCTTCATGTTATATTTAAACGTACAGTATGTGTGGTCCATGCAGACCATGCATGAAATCTTATGTTTATTATGAAACTGAGAAGCCTATGTTACTTCCTTTATTTACTGTATTCCTATCATAATCTGAGACATGGGTTTGTTTTCAGAATTTTCTGAACAAGATCAAATAGAAAAACTGCTACTGTGTTACCTTTTGAAGAACTGTGAAGCTTCTAGAGATCACTAAACATGAAGCAACAACCACTGCTATTCATTGCATTGTTGAATTCAGAGTTTGTGTCAAACTAAAAACTGTTTTTACAACATCTGCACTGGAGTATATGGAGAAAAAGTATTTGGCCAAACCTGGTAACTATTGAATTCAGGTATTTCAATCAGCCCCTTTATCCTCAGTAAAGGACAATCTTAATCAAATCTTAGACAATGCTGTGCTTCACGGCTAACATCGTGACAAAAGTTTGGGAAAGGCTCTTTTTCCTATTCCAATATGACTGTGCCCCAGTAAGGACTATAGACACAGAAAAACATTTTCAGAACCCTGACCTCAACCCCATTCAGCACCTTTGGAATGAACTGGAACAGAGATGAACAGAGATTGCGAGGCCAGGCCTTCTCGTTCAACTTCAGTGAATGACCTCATAAATGCTCTAGAGGATGAATGGGCACGAATTCCCACAGAAACACTCCAACATCTTGTAGACAGCCTTCCAAGAAGAGTGGGGGCTGTTATATCTGCAAAAAGGGGACCAACTCCATATTAAAGTATATGTATTTGGATAAAATGTCCTTACAGGTTTGGTCAAGTACTATACTCCATATAGTGTATATGCAGATTTTGTTTTTTTATTTCTAATGCTGAAAGTCCTCATTCTCCTACACTTTGTAGTGCTTTGACCTCTGTCTCTACCGAGCGTTGTTTTGTTTTTACTTGGAATTAAGAGTGTAGGTTTTACAGGCCTCACGTCTCTCCTAAGGCTTTGTTGCACTAAAGACCTGCATGAACCACAGGGTGGAAAAAAAAAACCTTTAGCTATCTGAGAGGATCATAACACTATCAATCAGAGCCCTGAAACCTAAACACTTCAGACACACAGCACCTCTGTTTAGATATCTCGCTCTGCTTGTCTTCTATACCCCCTCCACCCCCCTCGCTATCTCTGTGACCCCGAGGATCTCCTCACCCCTGCGATGAGCTGTAAGTGAGAGACACCAGACCTACCTACACGTCCACTTTAAATAGCAAATCCGAGCCTCTTGCTCATCGCGACACCTTTCGAACACTCCACAACTGTTTGTTCCTGTTGTGATCGTACGACTTAAGCTTTGTGTACATTTTATTCCCACAGTCCAGCTTCAGATTTTCCCAAAAAGTAAAGGAAAAAAATAAGAACTTGCTCAGAGGAGGCACACACAAGCTGAATTCTTTAACCAGCCATGAAATGCACTCCTACGCGACCATGTATGGTATGGCAGGGCGAAGTGAGGAGGAATGCTAATCTAGGATGAAATGTACTTTAGCCGACACTGATCTGGGTTACTTGTGAAAAACAGCCCAACTGGACGAGATGATCCAGGAGCAGCACTCAAACTCAAGCAGGTTTTAATGTAGCTGAGACAGAGAGAGAGAGAGAGAGAGAGAGAGAGAGAGAGAGAGAGAGAATGTCAGCTTAAAGCCCTTGTTTTTCCTCAGCTGCTCCATTAAGGCTCTTCAACAGCAACCATGCAGGGCAGAGGCACAGTGCAGAACTAATTTCATTAAATATGAAAGAGAATGAAAAAATAGATGTGAGACATGAGTGCAGAATCACTTCATAGGCAGACCTGACAGACCTGACGCAGTTACAGTCAGATCCCGCGTTTACTGTTCCTCTAAACTGCTCATTAGCACCTATCATGAGGTCCAGCATTTATTTTGCCCAAACATTTAGTAACGCTGTCAGGAGGAATTTCCTGTTTGGGCAGAAAAAAAAAGAGCTGTGATTTAAATGACGGACATCCCACCCATCAAATGAGAGCGAGGGTCTGATTTATCCTCGAACACAACAGGAAATGCCCCCCCCCCCACACACACACACACACACACACACCCTCACTGCTCATTGTTTATCACTATGTAGTGTTATTGCAGTGACATGAAATGAAAAGATGATCTGCATAAATAATACCTCGCTGTAGCTTTTCATTGCTTGTCGTGTGTTTATTTTTATGCTTACATGTTACAGATCATCTTTTCATTTGTCAAAACAACAGCATCAAATAAAAAAGAAAGAGCCGCATGATCAGATCTGAGCAAATTAATGAGATTAAAGGGCAGCAATGGAGGAGTCCAGTTAAGTCCATTTGCTTTCAGTTTCTTCATAGCAGACGGAGCTTAAAAAAAAAAAAAAAATCAGTTTTTGTAACCATAACTTGTGTTATTTTTGGTGAACGCTCATGCTCATGTTATAAACCCAGGTTTGGGGCTTTTTCTTTAGAAACCACACACTCCCCCTCTCACTCCCTTTAGCCTCCTCAGGCTTGTGATAAATCTCAGACAAATCTATCAGCTCTCATTCTTACTGATTTGATTTATTACATTCTACACAAGATGCGTTTCCACAAAGGAAACCCCCAGACCTATTTAAAGCACCCGCCACTTATCCGTATGATTGGCATCTGTGTGATAAGTTTAATTGTCGACACACTCAGGACTGTAGTACCGGTTCAATCGAGTCGGTGGAAATGATAGAAATATGGGCACCGTGATTACAGAGAGCATGCCGAGCAACGGAAATTTGAAAACATGTGTTTACTTTGCTTGGCAGGCACAGGTTGAGTTATCTAACGTTACAAAAATGCAACACGGCCGAAAAAAGAGCAGGCCAGAGAGATTAGTAACTACACGCTCATACATAACACAGCAGGTAGCTACAGTTTAACCGTGTTACTTTAGATTGCAACTCTGGGAATGAGTAACAGTAACTGTGATCTCTTGGTCTTATTTAAAACCTTCAGGTGTCGTGTTTATTAGTACAATCAAGACTAGCGGAAATACAAATGAAAGTTTTCGAAGCATGCTGCTGAGTGTTAAGGATTGAAAAAACATCTAATACCTGTGTGTGTACCAATTCAGCTGTATGTGTGTGTGTTTTAGCTGGCGAGAGTATCTGTGTAGCGTAAGCTGAAGTGGTGAGACAGACCCATCTCTCAGGAGGCCCTGCATCTTACAGCATTATACATCCCGTCGCATCACATCAGCGTGTCTGGGCACCGGCCTACTTAACAGGATAAATATTTCAGAGGCACCTCTTCGCCTCATGTTGACTTGTCACTTTCTGTTTGTCCAGCTTCTGTCCGTCATCCCTGGTTCTGTATCTCATTCTTCCCTTTCTTGCACATTTACCCCACGGTGGTGGTAGTCCTAGCAAACAGTGGTGTTAACTGAGGGATGATCAATGATGAGTACACAGATAATGCTGTTTAATCAGTGCCTACCTCCGAGAGTGTAGGGGCAAAGGCAGGTCTGTAAAAAAAAATATTGCAACAGTAGTCTTTTGTTTTGCTGCACCAGTGCCTCTGACCTTGAGCTGCTGATAAAAAAAAAAAATCAATCAGTTGTAGCACCTTTGGGGTTGTGCATTTGCACTTCACGGTATGGCATGTGAGGGGCGAGGGAGTTGCAATGGCTTACATGCTTATATTGTGAAGCAATCCAAAGTGGACTGTGATAAGACGAGTGCCATGGAAAACTGGCCTCCCTTTCCAGCATGTTGCAGAGAACGGGGTGATCAAAACTCTACATAATGCATGATACTGAACAATGTAATGTGTTGTCGGTGTGACAGACAGACAAGACAGCATATTTTAGTGGTGAATCTACTACACTAGCTACATTAGGTATTGTTGTATTGTTTTTAATAAAATACACATATGATAAAAAGCTATAAAATATGATAAGGTAAGTCCAACACAGCAACTCATTCTTCCATTTTTAAGAATGCATTTTAGGAATTACATCAGCACAAAAAAAGCAACAAAAAAAAAAAAAACAAGAACTATGTTAATAAAATAACCCATGTAATCAGGAAACCACCCGATTGAGCAACACTGCGACACTTGCAGCACTGCGCTGTGTGGGTTCTGCCACCTACTGGGCAAATAATTGTAATAACTACACCATTTTCACTCTAACCACAAAAAAAGTATGTACTGTAAATACCAGACTATCATGCCTATGTGTGTTCCATTCCCAAACTGTTACCACACAGTTGTATAAAATGTCCTTGTATGCTGGCTCAGTCCAATTTCCCTTCACTAAACTAAAAGGCCCGAACCAGTTCCAGCATCACAGTACCTCTGTGCACAAAGACAGCTCCATGAAGGCATGGTTTGCATTGGTCTCCATTATAACAATTAATTCTCCATCCAATACAGAGGTTTTATTTTGGCAGAGATGTTTTCTGGTGAATCAAGGTGTCAGACACTGCACAACAGACCGAGGTTTTAAAAGCCAGACTTTGGATCTTTACACAGTACATTTTTTGTTAGCGCAGGATCACAACAAAATGAAACAGAGAACCAGAACACAGGATCCCACAGATCACTAGCTGGTGTGAGTTATGCAATGGTTATGTTTGGAAGAAATCCAGTCTAAAACAGATGGGAGTTGTATTAAAAATCAGTAAAGCTCGCTCCAAGTCCGGAGCCTTTTGTATAAACATTAGAGATTAGAGTTGCCTGTACTGTGACTGTGGAATATGAGTACAAGATTAGCTGATACAGTATCCCGCCTTCTGTTTGAGTTCAGTTGGTGATATGATCAAGTCTGCTGAAAGAGCAAAATCATATCAAAATCCATATTCAGATGTTTTATATGGATCTAAGGTAAGAACTAAGTTGTCTTCAGTTAGAAAGAAATAAAAGTGAAAAACTGTAGAACTACCTTCTGATCTTCTGAGAATGAAGCACAGCCCAAGCTCCAGGAGGGAGTGAGAGGGAGAGAGAGAGAGAGAGAGAGAGAGTTGTTTATTGTCTCCAGCTGCAAGTTTTGTGAAGAGCTTCTGAGTTGTCTTTACTAACCTTTCATCCCTGATGTGGCTCTAAGTCCAAGATGTGCACGTGGACAATCTGTCTGTGAACATGTAATACACACTCTAGTCCTGCAGAATAAGTAAGATGTGCCTTTTATTTACAGTCGGCAGCTGTCATGCATCTCATCCTATCATATTTTATCATCATAATTCCTCTGATAAGCAGTGCTGTAACTGTTTTTTTTTTTTTAATGTTATTGAACATTTAATCTACAAGATGCATTTACGGAATTATTTAATTAAACTTTTAAATCTTACACTTAGTGCATTATACTTAATAATTACACTAAAGACAGTAATGAGTGGGAACTGAGAAATAATAATAATAATAATAATAATAATAATAATACAATTAATAATAATACAAACTTAAATGTGCCAAATTATGACATTTTTATACATTGTAAATTGTAAACAATTTTATATATTGTAAATAATAGTTTATGATCAGTCATTTTATCTTTTTTCACAGGCCAGTCAGTTAAGTTCAGTTCAGCTGTGCTTTATTGGCATACATGTTTAAAAATTATAACAAAAATACAAAACAATTAAATAAAAATGACGTTGTTGCCAAAGCAATTTTAAAGAGTATTTCACACTGTAAATAACATTCATAAACCTATTAAATATGAAAGAAAATCATAGTAAATAAACAACAGCAACAAGCAAACAAACAAAGCATTAATATTAGCAATATTAACTCATGTCTATTGACAACAGGGGCCCCTAGTGGAGACAAATAAAACTACACCGCTACATGTATAAAACAGTTCCACTTTGAGACACTAGATGTCGCCAGATGCTGCTTAATTTTCGTGTACATGAGCAGCAGGTTCAGTATAATAGAACATAACAGAAATAGCCTAAACATAAGCCAAAAACAAATTATAATAATCACAATGCCTTTTATTGAAGTACAGAACTATTACAGCAAGTATAAACGTCCTTTTATACCTGTAATGCAAATCACAAACCATCAATCATGGCAAATCTTTTGATGTCACTAATATATATATTTTTTTTGTCTCTGTGGTATTAAATATCCTAATTAATATTAGGGTTTTAATTTTCTTTTTAGCACATCATTGTATCTTCCTGTCTCTGTCAGTATATGTGTTTATAAGAATAGAAAGCATTTTAGTGCTATGTGTTAATAGCCCAGTGGTGTGTCTTCACTGCATATATTACTATGATGACAGTTCCACTGATTACTGCCTGTGCATTTGAAGATGTTCAGGCCATGCATAAACAACAAACATGGCATAATATACACTTTTCATTGTAGTTCTAACAAATATCAGTCTACAGCTTAGCACCAGGTATTGTCTTGCTGTATGCTAATCATATAAATGTGCAAAATGAAATGATGCTATTTTAAGTGTCTCGTTTCATCATGTTTGTGTCAGCATACTTGCCTGCCT
This sequence comes from Clarias pachynema, assembly GCA_030014365.1. NCBI lineage: Eukaryota > Metazoa > Chordata > Actinopteri > Siluriformes > Clariidae > Clarias > Clarias pachynema. The sequence continues at coordinate 25,474,014 of JAQMYL010000012.1, forward strand.
CTGTGTGTGTGTGGGTGTGTGTGAATGTGTGTGATGTGTGTGCACATGCGCAAATCAATGAACCAGAGATTCTCAGACTCCATTACTGTACATCACCTGATCTGGTTCTTTGCAGCAGGACAGTGTGTTCCACTGCAACACACATGTATGGGATAACACAGACAGGCTGCATTTCAGATGATTATATCCCTTTGACCCTCATGCTTCTGAAGATTCCTTCTGGATCTTTATTGCAGGACTGCCTCTTGCACGCACGTTATTTATTCTGCCAGCACCGATACTGAAAGCACAAAGGTCCAGCATAATTCTCCCTTAAGCTATAAGAGAAGAATGACTGGCCCTGTTTCCCTCCTGTCCATTCATGCATTTACACACGGTCCACATTGGCCTTCTGCACTCCCCCTGTTCACCGAGGCCGTGGGAGTTTCCCATGCAGGATGACAAGAAACGTCATCACAGAGTTAAAAATAGTTTGCACTCATGTATGCATGCATGTAGAGTGAGTTCTGCTGTATGAAGAAAAGAAAGTCAGAGTAATTACTTTTAAACCATAGAGTAAGGGGAATTAAACATTCATAGATTTTTTAAAAATGATTATTCACCATATCACATCTTACCATCATACTCATACTGTATGTGCTTCTTAAAGGTCACATATCAGATTTCTTTACTGTTATAACAACCTTTCAAAAAGGCCAACATTACTCAGTAAGTGCTCAACCTTTCAGTAGAGCGACATTTTAATTTACCGTATCCTATTGAAAAATGTAGTAAACTTAACAAGATTGAGCCAGCTCTACCATTCGGTTGAGGTATGTTTTGTTAAAAATATCCACTAGATGTTGCTATGTCTTTAAATACTATTTGTAGCATATAACAAGAAATAAAGTGGATTGTATGTCCAAAGACATTTGTGCTGTTGCACCACCACACAAAAGTCATTTTGTATATGTAAATGTACCAATAGGTGGTGTAGAGGTTAGCACTGTCGCCTTGCACCTCCAGGGTCCGGGTTCGATTTCCGGCCAGGCTCGATTCCCGTCTCTGCGTGTATGGAGTTTGCATGTTTTCCCTGTGCTTGGTGGGTTTCCTCTGGGTACTCCGGTTTCCTCCCACAGTCCAAAGATATGCAGGTTAGGGTATCTGCCATTCCCAAATTGCCTAGAGTGTGTGAATGAGTGTGTGTATGTGTGTGCCTTGCGATGGATTGGCACCCCGTCCAGGGTGTACCCTGCCTCGTGCCCTAAGTCTCCTGGGATAGGCTCCAGGTCCCCACGACCCTGAATACAGAATAAAACGATATAGACGATGAGAGAGAGAGAAATGTACCAATAATTTTACCATGGAGTGACTTCTCAAAAAACTGGAAGAGATCTACACGAGTCTGTTAAAAAAAAAAGAAATATTTTTTGTTATGATTATTGCTCCTGTGATTTAGGGGGGGAAAATGCAAAAAACAGTGTCATTGCTTTTTTTTCTTAGTGATAATGTTAAAGGCTTCACTTAGCTATAGACTGCTAATATGTTAAAGTGTGCAAAAACCAATACTGCAAACCAAACACACACAACAGTGTTGCATGGAAAATACAGGGTGTCTCAAAAAAATGTACTCACACTTTAACTGTCTCACATTATATACAGTATTATTATAGACGACGTGACAGCAACAGACTTTAAACCGGTCTACTAAATAAAAGAAGGTTTAAGAGTCACATCTTCTGTCTCCTTCCTCAGTCTATCTCAGTCTCTCCATGGCTCCCCCTTTGTTTCTGTTAATTCACTGCTCTGTTGTTTCCTCCTCGTACAGAGGTTTTTCCGGCATACATGCTGCCTAGCACGCACTACTCCACACTCTCACAATTCTACCACGTAATAATGCTAAATATACACACATATGCACGTACGCACATGCCCTTGACTGACAGGTTAATAACCAGATTGCAAAGTTGATGAATAGCTGTACTAGTCTTAGCGATTAAAAAGAAACAAACAAATGAGATTAAAGCAGCTGCTTGTTTTTTTTTTTAAATATATATATATATATAAATTGCTTACTAGTAGAAAAACACTGGAAATGTATGACATTTATTGAAAATAAATGTTTAGGCAATGGCATCATCACAAGCATGGCTGACTGGAAACCTTCTGCCTGGACCAGAACAACAGCTGGAGTCTTGGACTTGACCCCAAACCACTCGCCCTTGAGCCAGAGATAATAGTAACATCTGGTTAACAGCATTGTTTCCTCTCATTTCACCAGCTACAGCTTTAACTATGGCCCTGAGTTGGCTCTGTTGAAGAGAAGCTCCTTGTTTTGCCCAAACTCAGTCAGGCACATATTGTCTCACCACGGTAAGTATGACAAGAATTCCCGCTCCTCAGCATGAATCTGCTCTTCTCTAAACCCTCCTGTTATACTGCTCGGCCTACGAGGATTATTTAGTTTATCAAAGAATTGTGCAATGCATCTGAAATAGCCGTCCCTAAAGGCCCAAAACGGAGCAATTTTTTATGATTAAAGCATGACGAGGCTTGTTTTATCAAAGGTTCCACTGAGTAGGAAAGAAGGACATTATCGTAGCCTATCATCTTGGCTTTATATCCTGAATAGCAAGTGAATTGAACATGAAATTATTACTGAGTTCAGAAATAATGACACTCTTTCCATGCTGCCCGTTTGCCCCGAGGTCCATTTAGTCACTCAACAAACAACAGAACAAAAGCGGAAGCTATCAGTCAACAGGGCTGAAATGGAATTGGAGAGAAACATGCAGAGATAAAGTAAGAAAAACATGCATACTGTCCAAACACACACACACATTTCCAGTGCAGGAGTTAAAGAGGAAAGGAATCAACAAACACAGTAAACAATAAGCGCTGTCATCGTGGGAATGTAAGCATAGGAAACGGAACCTTGCTTTTGTGTTTCACAGGGTTTCCAGGTCCACCAGTATGACTGTGTCATAGAGACTCATGAGGTCCCACACCCTGCCTCAGCATTGTGGCGCGTTTGTGCGTATGTGCATGTGTGTATATGTGTGTGTGAACCATCCACATTGTTCCTCAGCTTCCCCACATCTTTCTTCTGGCCTCTGTGCTGGTTTGTAATGTTTTCGGGTGGAAGTGCTCTGGGTCCTGCTCACGCTGTTGTTCCCATGACCTCTTGCCCTTCTGCTAAACTCTTTGGCCACAGAGGACCTGGCATAGGATTCACACACACACACACACACACACACACACACACAAAGCTAAATTACACCCACCATGTAAGAAGGCTGCTTGTTGCTGCTGTTTTAGTATTAGTAAGACCAGTATAAATATAGACATGAGCATGCTGGGAAAGATTAAAATTAGGAAACAATATATCAGGAAACAAGTGCTTTCTCTGAGATTCAATCTACCATTTTTTTTCAGCCCAGTGAGAGTACAGGGAATCAGTTTGATGTCGTCACTAATATTTATTATGATTTATTATTATTTGTCTCAAAGAGACCACAATAGACCTAATTTGTTCTATTTATTCGTTTCCTAAAGGGGGATATAGAGACACAAAGTCATGCATGCAAACATAAACTGCACATCCAAAAAAACAAAAGAAGCCGCCATTTTAAAAGATTCAAATAATTGGAACGCATCAAGCAATGAAAACAACTAAGGAGATTAGAAAGGAGGGGTACTCTAATCTGCAGGTCTTTGGACTGTAGGAGGAAACCCACCAAGCACTGGGAGAACTTGCAAACCCCATGCACATAGAGACGGGAACGGGAATCGAACCCAGACACTGGAGGTGCAAGGCGACAATGCTAACCACTACACCAACTTGTGGAAGAAATGTGGTTGTCAAAAATCTTAAATAGAGATCACTTAAACACTTGGTGAAGTTACGTGGTAAAAAAAAAAAATCAACTGTACAGACCATGGCTATGTTTAATAGTGAAAGTGTCATGAGAAGTCACAGGACTGGGACTAAACAGCTGTGTGGCCATAAGAAATCCAGTTGTTAGTGAAACTAATCAGAAAAAAGGAAAGGAGTCATGTGGTCTGATGAGTCGAGATTGACCTTATTCTAGAGCAATGTTTGCACCAGGGTAAGAAGGAAGCACATGAATTTTCTTTTGATTCTGTTAAAATCAAAATACAAAACTGTTAAAAGCACTATACAAATAGAATAGAATAGAATAGAATAGAACTGAATTGAAGTGATGCAGCCATCATGCAGAGTACCAACTATACAAGCCTCTGGAGGTCAAGTCAAGACTCAGCAAAGTCAGCTGGTCATCTCTGAATCACATCAATGTTTTTCTTCACAGGGCATATTCCAGGACTCAAATGGTGAAAAAGGTTCTGGTTCTGAGAGCATGAGGAATCATATTCACACATGAACTGGCCACCACACCGTGTGCTGTAATCAATTAAAGGTGCATGAATGAAATCTTAGTATATGCAACTTTTTATTTTATTTTATTAATTTTTTTGTGCCAGGCAGTGTATACCAGTAAAGTGAAAACTTGTTAGTGCTTTCTTTATTTCTTTCTTTATTTACTTTTTTCCCCTTAGATGCTCATGTGATGTATTTGACTGATAGGTTCTGTTTTTGTTTTGTTGTGTATTTAGTGATTAAAATAGACCTCGGGGCAAACCGGCAGCGTTAAAAGAAAGTCAGTAATTCTGAAGAAATCATTTCACTGTTCAAAAAACTTGTTATTCAGGCTATTAAACCAAGACACCATGCTCTCTGTGTTATGTTTTTCCTTCATGGAAAGTCTGCCACACAAACAATCTATGTCCAGAAAGCTGATCGTGCAGCAATCAATGTAGAGGGAGTGTGATAGTGGGATCGCATGAACACAGTTAACATGCAAGGGCACTTTAGTGAAACCTAATATCTGACCCATGGGCAGAGTGGCAGACAATCGCAGGTGTGAGAGCTAATCTACCATGACAGAACATCGTGCCCGTCTCCTGCAAAAATCTTCATGCACAAAAGGGTTCTAGCATATTTCTATAGAATTCTGTAGACCTGTGATGGGATTCCACAGAACATCAGGATGCATGTCCTATAGAATTTTTATTTAATTCTACAAAAGTCTATAGACCTTCAATAAGACTCTGTAGAACTATTGCTTTGAGATGCAGTACATGTCCTATAAAAAACGTACTCTGTGATAGAACTCTACAGAACTACTGCTTCAAAATGTATGTTCTATAGATTTTTAATTCCGTTCTGTCCTTCTCTGTAGCTCTGCAGGACTCCACACTTCGAGATGCATGCTTTATAGAGCTTCTGCTATGACAGTGACATTCCACAGAATGCCGACTTTATGCAATAGACATGCATGTTCTCTTAAACCTTTACTTAGAATGGTTCATTTTAAACACAATCTCATCCATTTTTTAGAATTCTTATTTTGTTTTTATAAATGTATTTTATAAAATCATTTTTAAATATAAGATTATTACTGTTATAAAATATCTGTGGCTCTGGTGGCTCAGTGGTAGGTGCTTCACCTGCCATGTGAAAGGCTCGGGTTCGATTCCCAGCCAGTGCCCAAACTCCAGCCACTGGATACAGTGCCAGTCCCAAGCCCGGGTAAAATGGGAGGGTTGGGTTAGGAAGGGCATCTTATGTAAAACCTTTGCCAAGCTCGTATGTGCGGACCAAGTGTCCGCTGTGGGGACCCCTTGTCGGGAGCAGCCGAAACACCTAAATGGTTATAAAATATCCATCATCTTGTTCTTGCGAATAAATTTTAAGTCATTGATCGATTTTTAATGGATTATAATTTAGACTAAAAAAACAACAAAAACATGCTGAGTAACATGTGATGGCAGGAAGCCTGTTTTCAAATTTTGTATCAAGTCAATTTTTCACACCGATTCTATTCCTTTTAGAGAGGGCATCGACCAAGGCTGGGAATCGAACCCAGACTCTGGTGGTGCAAAGTTACAGTGCGAACCACTAAGCCCCATGACACCAAAAGTTTAACTGATTCAATTACATTTTCATGTGAATGTTTAATGCTTATCTCCTTGTTTTGTTTTTTCATCTATTTTGATGTTTTCATCATGATAACTAATTCAGTTGTCTGTGGATTATGGTAAGAAAGTCACTTCTAGTGAAATGATGCTAAAAAGGAAAGTCAAGGCAAGTCATTACGTATTATCCATTGAGAGGTGTTAATGGCATGAGCCCTGTTAGTATTATAAGTGAGTGTTTCTCATGCATGCTCCAGCCATGGAAACTTTGTACAGTATTTCTGCCAGATAATCAGCTTAACGCTTTACTTACTGGAATTTGGGGCTTAAGCCTAAATCTAAAATCTTGAATCTGCCTAAATCTGTATTTTTAATCATTGTTGATGTTTGTTGTTGTTGTTCTTGCTGCACATGGTATACGTGTACCACCTGACAATAGCTGGAATAGCACTCAGTTCTGGATGACATCTGATTACACCTATGCAACAGAGAGAGAGAGAGAGAGAGAGAGAGAGACTCACATCAGCCCTCACAGAGAATGAAACTTGCATGACAAGCTTTTTTAACCTCTGCCCTTTAGACAGACAACACACCTGAATGTCTTTTTGGCACAATGTTTTTAACTCTGTACTTAGTAAGTCAGCCAGAGGCCACACTACAGTTAATTCAGCTTTTGGGAGGGACTCCAAAATATTTCAAAATGAAGCAGCCCTGGTGGCGTCAGAGACATTCCAGGTAGTGATCAGAGTCAGTCAGTCTGCTGCAGGGACGAGCTCTGATCTCTGCTCACTTTCTGTTTGCTGTGATTACCTGACACTGTAAATATACATTTCCCGGACATGAGGTTGAGCCAGAGGGGAAGAGATACAATGGGCTCTTTAATTAGATCAAAACCAAGGAACGTAGTGTGAGGGAAGACACTGAGTTCATCATCACAGGCCAAGTTAATTGTGTTTTGTCCAGGAGATCGTCCACATTCCACATATTTTGTATATATTAATATGAAGAATACAGTACTAAAGGGATATCTCCTCAATCTGTCACAGCCTTCTGTATACCTTCTTAATTAGACATTCGTCTCTGAGCTTTCAGCTGTGTCTGGGAAGAACGTGCATATGTCTGCCTCTTGAGTCCAATTACATTTGCTTTGTTCTTCACCTAGCACTACTGAATATTTTATCTGCATGGGTTGGATGTGGTGCTGAAATCAGGCCAAGGATTGTCTTTCCAAAGCCAGGGAGCAGCATGCCACAAGCCAAGGTCATGCATGTGTACAGGGTGCAGTAGAATGGCCATGTGAGGTTGCTCCTGCTTTGCATTAGATGATCAGATCTGCACATGAAGGTTTTTTTTGCACGAATGTGGAAATACTTAAAACACATTTTTAATTCCAGTCATGGGAGTCTTTATTTTACATTTTTTAATCATGTGCACACAGGGAGGCAGATTGCACTTCACTTTCTTCCAAGAAATGTTGGTAGATGCTGAGAAATCAGGGTGCACTATTTAAGGGATAAAATGGAAAATAAAATAAATAATAAATAAAATATAAAAAAATTTGAAAAAGTGGAGAAGAAAGACTAGACAGACAGATGCAGGGATTTACGCCAGCATAGTGCTCTACGTTAAAGAACAGCATCAGAGTCAGATTTCTCTGAGAGGTTTATAGCAGGCTTACAGTAAGTGTACATGAAAACTGCATTAGAGATTAGGAGTTAAGAGTGTATTTAACAGCAAGGAAAGGCTTCCGTCAGCATTTTCCCACATGATTTATACTGACGTTGATTTAAACCATTATAAGGAAACCACTTTTCCCTCATATTGTCTGGGTGTATTATAGGTTTTAGTATGTTGTGGGTTCTTATTTCCAGTGGCTTGCCTTCAGGTATTAAAAGCTCTGACTGGAGAAATCCCAGCAAGGGTGTGGCAGAGAATAGGTATTTATGTTTTTCACTAACACACAATTAGGCTGTCAGACATGGTTATTGGTTTACGAAAAAAAAAACTCAGAATATACAGTAAACCCAAATACATTGCAAATTGGAATAAAATGACCGCATTTTAAGTGCATTCTTGTGGATACTTTGGCATGTACCACCCTGATGTTTTTGTGAATGCAGTGATCTCTTTCAGCAAGATAATGTGCCCTGCCACACCACAAAACTGATCAGGGACGGTGTTGACTTGGCCTCCAATCTCAATTGATCGAGTCTGACCAAACAAACTGATCTAGTGAAAGCCCCGCTTCAAAACTTACAGGACCTCATGAAAGGTCTGCTAACATATTGGTGCTAGATATCACAGCAGACCTTCAGGAGGCATGCGGAGTCCATGCCTCAACAGGTTTGAGCTGTTTTGGTCACACAATAGAGACCTACATAATATTAGGCAAGCGGTTTAATGTTATTATTGTATATAGATAATAAAAAAGGAAAAACTTGTTAAAATTACCTACTTCATGAAAAGGACTCAAATATCAAAATGAAAGCTCTCACTCTTCACAAACAAGCTATAGGATCTAAAATTGCTTTGCCTGGAGCTGAACTCTCTGATGGCACTGGCTGTTTGTGGGTCTGTATATACCATGAACCTCCTCTGCCAGGATCAGATCACCAGCCTGGTGTCCTGTTACTGGTCTATTAATCCACTTGGCAGATGGTCTTTTCCATCTCCAGCCTTACATAACCTAGCTCTAGGCACTTAAACTGTGTAAACACAAATGAAGTGGTCATCTATAATTTCCTTTAAAGAAAATGCTTATATTCCATGAAATTTTTCAATTTCAGGAGGGCTAGGTATTTTTATAAAATCATATGCACTATGTCAGTTTTTGTCTTAACCAAATATTTGCAATTGCTGGGGCAAAGTATACATCTACGGTGTCCACTACAGAATTAGTGGCACTCTTTACTCTTAACCTTATGACATGTAATTGTATATAAAGGTCAGTGTGGTCATTGGTCAATTCCTTGCAAATTTCCAACTGTTTCTGACATATAAAACATTTTGTTATGGCTGTAATTGTGATTAAATGTTCATGTATTTTTATGTCCATTACCTGATTCCTGTAGGTCAACAATTTCTCCTTCTCTTTTTGTGTGTAATGAACATGTACAATTAATTTTTTTATTACATTTGTATAAGAAGTATAGACTTTATTACCAATTTGCCTAGTTACTTTCCCCCCCACCCTGTATCAGTGGCAGAAGTCATTGGACATTTGACATTATTAAGAAAGGCACACACCTGTCTATATAATGTCTCACAGCAGATTGTGCATGTCAGAGTAAAAACAAATCAATGAGGTTGAGAAAATTATCAGTTTATCTCTAGAGCTCCAAGAAAAGATTGTGCAAAGACACAGATCTGGTGATGGACACAAGAAACTTCTGGAGCACTGAAAGCACCCAAGAACATGGTAACCTCCATTATTCTCAAATAAACAACCAACAGTCTTTTTAGATCTGGCTGCCCAGCCAAATTGAGTAACCAAGAATCTAAGGATCACTATAAATGAGATGAAATTGTGGAGATGAGAGACTTACAGAAGAAGAACAATTACAGTAGCACTCCACCAATAAGGTCTATGAGAGCCAGCTAAGTGTTTGCCAGAAAGGACTTTGTATTTTGATGACACAAAGATTAAACTCTTTGACATCAGGAAATCAGCACTGCACATCACCTTATTAAAACCATTCCTATATGTGTGTGTGTGTGTGTGTGAGTGCACGTAAAGTATTTTGCATTTGTATGTGTGTGTGTAAGAGTCTCTGTTGGTAAACTGGTGTGTGTGAAACACAGTATCCCCCTTCCTCCTCCTCTACTCTCTCTGACTCTGTCGGCAAGTTGGTGTGTGTGTTTGTCCATATGTCTGTGTGTGCGTGCACATGCTTATTTGAGTAAGAGTTTCTCTTGGTAAACTGGTGTGTGTGTGTGTGTGTGTGTGTGTGTGTGTGTGTGTGTGTGTGTGTGTGTGTGTGTGTGTGTGT
>JAQMYL010000012.1:25485011-25495909 GCA_030014365.1 Clarias pachynema
TTTCTGATCAAAAGAACGAAATGAACGAAATGACTCAAAAAAAGATTCGTTCATTTTGATGAACGAGATTCAAAGAATCGAGTCACTAAAATGATTCGAACTTCCCATCACTAATGAATGTGTAGAATCAACTCTTGGAATCGACTCCTGCAGTTTTACCTCGACTCAGAATTAACATCCCTAATGTTTGGAATCAACTCCCAGGGAAATACAATAATTCATATATTTATATGTTATATAATACTTTAAGACATTTCGGTAGATATTGATTTAAACATGTAATTATTTGGAATACGCGCTTTATTAGCGCTGTAGTGCTACGCTCTAGCACTTCCTCAGTAACTAAGTAACGCGTAACTAAGCAACGTCACCGCTCCTTCCTCGAGCCTCGTTCTTCTCCCATGATGCACTGGGGCGGCCTTTAAAAGTGCGCACACCGCGTCTCTCCGGTCATAGAGAGTGCGGAGGCAGGGCTGTGGCGGATCTCCTCGTCGTCTCTGCGTCATTGCGCTGACACAGCGTTAATCTCAGGCCGGACTGGGTTACGGATGGTGCTTTACTCTGTGGAGCTCCTGCTGAATAGTTACTGTTTTGGTTGTCAGAGAAAACACAGGACTTTGTTTGCTTCTCGGGAGAACATGCGCGACACAGAGGACAGGTGAGAGCAGAAGGGGAGCACATTGTGTCCTGGTTATAACAAGTCGTTTATTAACAACTTATTTCTCAGGCTTATTACTATTATTACCGAAAGTATGAATGTCATTGATCACTGACTGAATGTATCCTGACGTTTGTAATAACAATCAATGAAGCTGTTACAGTGTAACAATCTTATTGTTATTGTTATTGTTATTGTATTGTTGTTTCCTCTATTTCTGTCTTGGCCACACTGACAAATGATTTCTAATCAGTGTGAAAAGAAATGTCCTACAGAATAAATCATCAACAACATAAGACAACAATAATAATTCTATGATTAATCATTAATAATAATAATAATAATAATAATAATAATAATTTCTTTGCCTCCATCATCCACTTCTGAGCATCTGGGTAATTATCACAATATCACTACAAACCCCAGAATATAGTCCTCTTACTCTCAGACCTGCAGTTTAACCTCGTCCGTAGACATCAGGATTCGCTTTGGGATTAATCTGTCTTAAGCAGGAAGAGCACAGAACTGTGCTGACTGCAGAGGAGAGTAGGATCAGCTGATGCTATTCTCAGCTCTAGAATGATACACACGTCACACAAAACAGAGTTTTGTACACGAGTTCTGTCCTGTTCAATATTTCTGGTATCCGTAGACAGACAACGATGTGTCAGATCCAGCTTGGTTTATAGACAAATGGTTGGATGTCTTGATCGAGCCATGCTGCAGACAGCTCTATAATTTGTGGTTAAGACATTCCTTTCTAGCTGTTTGTGTTTTTATTTCTTACACTTTTGTCACCGTGTCATCACCTCTTGGCATTGTGTAACCCGGCTGCTCCTCTGAGCTGTGGTTGCAGTTGACATGTTTACATGCTTAGGTAGTTGTTTCAAATGAGTCTGAGCTTGGTTTTACTTTCATTCGTGCTCAGGGATCTGTAATGTCCAATCTTAAGGCCTGGTGAACTTTCCATCTTGCTTACATTTTAGACGAAAGTGACGTCATACAGGTGCAGAAGACATACTGTACTGTTGACGTTCCCCTCTACCTGTGATGTAGAAAGAAGATTGTTACTACAATATTTGGTAAACACATCCTTGTGAGTTAGTGTTATATAACAGAAGGTTTGTACTCTAATAGTTTAACAGGATTTAACTCCGACTACAAGGCGTTTCTGACTGATCTGTAGAACACAAAGCAATGTTTTGCCACTCACCATAACCTTAACACAGATGGTGTTCCCATGATAATTCACACATCACTTTCGTTTTAGAGTTGTATGATTTGGCCTAACGTCAGAAACCGTAAATGGTTTATATGGAATCTTTAGAGGTGTCGATCGATGGTCGTGCCATCCTGAGGTCTGCCCAAAGTTCTTGTTGTTAGTGAGAGGTTGGCAACCAAGCTGCCACAGTTGAGCCCTGCTTTCCTGGAAGGTTTTTTGGGTTTCCTGTTTTGGAGCTGAACCTTTCCTGGCTGTCTGACTGCCCCTCATCGCCCCCTTCCCCTGGCCCCTCTCTTTCTTTTTCATTTGTGGCCTTTTGGACCGGGCATCACTGCACAAACAGTGATGTGCAATGATCGAGTACTCGGATCACATTTTAAACGTCGCATGTCGGCCATAAACCCTTTACCAAGTCCTCCCTCCCGGCTGGTTGGTTTGCATGGTCTCACCTCAGCATTTGCTTCTTCTTCTCTTCCTGCCATGCCACCTTGCTTTCTGTTTTGGTTAAACCGCTGAGAAACCTGTCATTCCCGAATCATTCTCAGCATCTCTCTGCTGATTTAGAGACATGATTTGGCAGAAATGTTGAGTTGGCACTGCTGAGGGAAGGCGGGAGTCGGAATGTCAGAGGGTGAGAAGTGTTGGCTTTCAAAACAAGCTGGCATTTCAGCCGCCGCTACACGCAGCCCTATAATAGGCAACATGGAAAAAACGGCATTGTAAATAAGCTTGACTAGTTATGTCACAAACATTTGTCTGCTCTAAAGATTTAGTTTTTTCTTCCCACATAGCTATCTCCATCTGACCAGCCCCTTTACAAGCACGTACACGGTTAAATGCACATACACTGGCACCATAATCGCACCCAATGGGAACTGAAATTTGCAGCTAAAAAAAAAGCTGGATAGCTTGAGAGATCAGGTGATGCTATACAGCATAATGAGTTTGTTTTCCACCTCATCAGTCTCATCTCCTCTCTGTGCACATTGGGTCGTCGTGGCTACCTGTCCGGTTGCCAGGGTATCAAAAGAACAGCTCCTCCCTTTCCTCGGCTGGCTCCCGATCATTCAAAACAAGCATCAAACAACAAAACAAAGGTTTCCTTAATTTGCATTTATCTCATATAGCTGAGGAGGGGGAAAAGTTTTGATTATGTTTTCAGAAAAAGGAACTTGTAAACAGGTTGAGGCATAAACTTTTTTTTTTTGAAGAATGTTATTTGCATTTGTTTGCTGCTTTTACATTTCTCACAAGCTCTTGAGTGGCACTAGTGGCAGTAGTGGGTGGTAAAGAAATTGGAAGCTATTTGGCTTCACCGTGAACCCAGAGCTGAAACCTAACCCACCAGGGCAGCATGCTATTCCGAGACATGTCTACAGATCACGCGCTTGTTTGCACTGTGTATCTCGCCCTAGCACCAGCACTCTGCTCTCAATTCTTCCTAAGGCCTGAGCATCAGGGGCTTACCGGGTAGAAATGAAAACATCTTGGTTCCTGCTTAGCAGAAACAATCATCTTAAACCTCACCATGTTGAGCATGATCAGTAGTGTGCTTTTTTTTTCTTTCTTTTCCTTTTTTCCTTTAAAAAAAAAAAAAAAAGCAAAGGCAAACAAACTTTGTGCAGCGTGACTTCCTGCAGATTTTCCTGTTTGAACATTCAGCAAAAGCACTCGGCTCTGTTTCCTCAATTTCTAGCCGAAATGTCCGACATGCAGTAGATCGGTCTGTGGTTATGTTTGTGTGCTGTGAAGTACTCCAGCTTCTTATCAGGAGGCCTATTGTTAACGCTAGTGTGATAGCAGAAAGCTGGAGGAGTTTTCTCACTTGGAGTGCATTGCAGGTGTTCACAGGGCAACAGAGCACCTGATAAGACAAGGGCAATGTGATCCAAGTGAAGGGAAGAGGGACAAACCGGGAAGAGCTTGGATACAGGTTGCAGTGCTGACTCTGCGAAATCTATTTGTTTATTAAAATATCTTTTCTCCATTTAGTTGCATTTAATGTTGTGGAACCTCTATGAAACTGGTTGTTCCTGTTCTTACATGCACTGTAACCAGTTTTCTCTAAATAAAGTCAGGGACTTTCCAGTGGCAAAAAATTTATAGGACTGTTGCATTAATCCTCACACGAAATGGAAATCATTTGATTTGACGATTATCCAATCATGCCACGACTATCCATGAACCACACCTACCTGTTTGTTGTGAGTGGAAGGGATGACATTTCTTTCTCTATACCACAGTGTCTGTGTATGCAGAAGAGGGCGGAGAGCATTCCAAGTGTTCAGCATGCATCACGTGTCTACACAGTAGAAATGATAATGTATTAGAAAACGAGCATTAATACTATATGAACCTGCAGCTGAAAGCATTGTCGGTGCGTCTGGTGTTCCATTTCAATTCCAGCCGGTGTCCATCAGTAGGGTTGAGGTCAGGGCTCTGAGGAGTTCTTCCACTCTACACCACTTATTCATGGAGTTCACTTTGTGCAGGAACAGGTTCAAGTCTCACGGTTGCAGTGGAAGGGACACTTTGTATGTTCTGTAGCATTAGACATTCCATACAAGTGAACCACCTAAACTGAAGTGCCTAAACTGCTGACTGTCCTGTGTGTGTTTTTTTTTTTTTAAACTAGCGCTTCTCCAGTGGCCTCCAGACTTCACTGCTCCAGGCAGCAGGCTCCAGGGCCTCTGTGGTGCTCCTGATGCCCCTCACCCACTAACGAAGATCCCGAGTGGGCGAGGGACCGGAAGGGATCTCCCTCTCAGCGTACCTCTTCACAAGGTAAAAATGGGCACACACACATACGCGCATGTTCATGAGCTCATAATTATTGTGCTTTGAAATGATTTCAGTACTGATTCTCTAATAATATTAATTCTGCTTAACAGATTGCGCAAGAATTACATTATTAAAAACGATTGAACATCCAGGCTGAGATCTTATTAGTTATCATTTTTCAGCACACGTGTGTAGATGTTCTCACTTTTGAGATATAACCTTTATGAGTGCTGTGGTGAGCAGTTTAGTGTGTGTGTGTGTACAGTATATGCATGGGTGTGCACAGAGGCAGGATCATCCTGTTCATTTACACCTCTGACCAACACTTAACACACACACACACACACTCTTCCACACACGCTCTTTGTCATGTGATGGGGCCTTTTGTCAACTGACTACTTTTCTCCAAACAAGAGCATAATATTTAGCAAAAGGTTCCTGTTGTATAACAGCTCTGCATTTGTGGAAGCATTGCCATAAGATGTAGATGTATTAGGTCAGATGAAATGGGCGTGTACGTTTACGGTTCTGCTGTGCCGTTCAGGACGACAGGTTGACAGTGACTCGGGCGAGTGCAGTGGGCGGAGCCCCTACTATCCTGCACTTCCAGTACAAGCTGAGCGAGAGGCGGTTCTCCTGCTGGGACACGGTGCTGACTGCCAACTGCCTTTATCTGGAGATCCCCAGCGGAGCTCTGCCCGAGGGCAGCAAAGAGGGGTACGCCCAACACAATGACACGGACTTGAACAACATTCATATTTAGTATTTACACTAGGATTATGGACTTTCAGCATAGGGAGTGTTTTTTTTTTAAATTGTGGTTCACATATACTTGTATAAGAGAGGTTTCAGTAGAAGACGGTGAATAAATTGAGTTTCTCTCCAGGTGAATGGGTTTGACCCGGTCTTGAGGTTACAGCCTTCAGCTTAGCAACCTGAGTCAGTGTATTAATGCAGCTTTGTCTCCTTCGTGACCAGTAAACGCTAATGAGATTCAGTTTATTCGAGTACAAGTCACACATACAGCAGTGATTCATTGTTCACAGTCACCTTTGTGGAGTATTCTGAGCAGTTGAAGAGACTACTACAAGTCACTGCGTGGCTAAATTAGCTCTGTTCTGGATGCCTCTGTGTTATATAAGATGTGGATGATGTAAAACCACCGGTGCGTCATGCATGTCCCTGTGTGTGTGCTTCCAGTCTCACCAGCCTGTTGGAGTTTGCCGAGGAGAGCCTGAAAGTCGGCTACGTGTTCTTGTGGTTCTACAAAACCAGGGAGGATCGAGGTAAGATGCCCGTTTTCTCACCTGCATGAGTCTGGAAAAATTCTCAACCCTAACATTAATCAGATTTTTCTTCTTTTTTTCCCTTTCCCTCCCCCATTGCAGTGTCCATCACAAACACCTTCCACTACATGGGTTTCCAGGTTGTGAAACCCGGTCACCCTCTGGTGCCGACCCGGCCCGATCTCTTCTTCATGGTCTACTCTATGGACAGCAGCAGCTCTGATGAGGAATGAGCGAACACATACACACACACTCAGAAAATGCCTCCTTGATCCTTCCTAGACCACCTTGCTCTTTCCTCCTCCACAACCCCATCCTTAAACAATAAACTGTTAAATCGATTGGAGGCTGGAGGTGTAGGAATGGAGGACCGGTCCCACAGGATGGTTGCGATCCCTGGTTAGCTGGTGCTACATGCAACCTACAGCGCATCCTCTTAGTTTGCACCGAGTCTATATTCCTTCAATTTTCAGCCTGCTTTAGGACAGGAAATGGTTATGAGGAGAATACTATAAGGGAAAGATTTTGTTTAAAACACCATAAGCCATTCCGCTTCAGGGTCATAGTGCAGCAAATTCTATATATATATTTTTTAACTACTAGTATTTTACAATTCGCACTCTTTTGTTGGTCACCATTCCTTATTTAGCATCACATGGCATTTCAGAGTAGATCAGATCTCCCTGGCTTAGACAAAGATCAAGGGACAATCAAAGTCAACTTGTGTTTTGGCAATCTTAATAAATCTACACAATAGTGTTATGTAATCTGTAGGACTGCTTAAAGCTTTTCACAGTAATGTGTTAATACTCTAGATAAGGCTAATGACATGGATCAGGACTACAGTGCTCCACAAAAGAGGTCCACTATGATTGTTTCTGGAGTTTTATAGGACCCTGTTAATGCAGGTCAGATTTAGCCAAGACTAGGATCAGGTATGGATTGAGGCGACATTTTTTTTTATAATGCTTGGTTATATTACTGCCACTAGAAAACGCAGGCACTTAAACTGATCATGAAGTAGCAAGAGGTTTTAGACTCATCCCTTGTTCTTTACATTTGGGCAAACTTTTTTTTTTTTTTTTTTTAATATATATATATATAATTCTGCAGCAGTTTTATGTAGGTTTGGCTTTGCACTGCTTCCAAACTGATCATATAAACAAAAGCACTTTAGCTGTACATGTGCAATCAGACGTGCATTCTGGGTACATCCCAACAGAGATGTCCCAAACGCCTCTAAGACATCTTTATGGATTGAGTGAAATCGAGACAGTTGCCAAAGAAAACGGTCGCCCCCTTAAATCTCTCACATTTAAATTAAGAGTTGCACCACTCAGGCGTTCAGGACAAACAATAAACAGTAGATAAACCTAAATACATTCCCCAGAGTTGGGAGCGTTCCACGGTCAGGCCTGTGGAAGCCAAGCGTAAGCTGTGCTTGGGCTCCATCTTTGGGACTCTGGGTTCTGCATGTGTACATACAGTTAATCTTACATTTATAGAGTTCACTTTGAGCCATGACAATAAGCTGTTATATATAAATATAATAATTCTCTGTTATGTTGCTTTTGGAGATTTTATTTTTGTCCATCAGCTTTGACTGATTTGATTGTGTTTCTTTGTAGATTAGTATTTTGTTTACAATAAAAAAAAATTTAAGGACAGTCCACATCTGTGTACCTATAACCCTTTTTCTTTTTTTCCCTCTCATCCTAATAAAATGTAAAATATAACCTTTAGCGGTGTCTTTCTATTACACAATTACAACGATTCTTATTTATAATGACTGGGTTCTACAGCAGGAGCCATTTATTGGTAAACATTGGTTTGTAAACAAGGAGGCTGTGACTACAAGTGAACTACAAGGCTCCTGTCGAGTGCTAAGAAATACACCACTGCCTCTGATCTCTTGGCAAGGAGATGATGTGGACATCCAATCAGACACACACACGGCACTGTAGTGCAGGTGGCACATGGGCCTGCAATCATGCTATTTTAGGAGCGCTGGACAGGCACATCTGTGCTGAATGCCTTCCATTTCAAATACTTAACCTTTTATGCGCTTGTGGTCATTATCGTGTGTATGTGACCTGGTTACCAGGAGGGGATGAGGCCTGGCTGGCTGCTGTTCTAATGGAGTCATGTGTTTAACATCAAATCATCCGTCCATGGCACTTACAGCGGTTACATCACACTGAACTTGTGTTGCTGGGTTACTGTGCAAACGCTTTAGCTGGTGTGTCCAGCCAGGACCTTTTGTGCGCACGAGAGAGAGAGAGAGACAGTGCGTGCCATCTGATCTTTCACTTTTTACTGACTTTATATAACATGCTTTGGTGAAGGTCATGTGGCTCTCAGGAACAACATCCATTACTGAGAGCTTGGCATGAGGTCATGTGAGTCTCACAGCAAGAGTCAGTGCCTAATCTCCAGTCCACCTGAATTCCAAATGAAACCACTCACAACCTTCATAATCTGAAAAGTAACAGGTGAGATGCTCATCATTACACATTACTGAATTGGAACAGTTACAGATTAAGGAGCCTTAGTTATCGTAATCATGCACGCACACACACACGATCGTGATTCTTCAAGGTTTTCTTACAGTTGAGAAGTATTTTAGGTTTTATCTAAATTTTACAGCAACCGTGTACAGGTCCCCCCCCCCACCACAAATTGAGAACTTTCACCAGTACTACTAATAAACAAGACCCCTGGGTCTGTTAGCAATTAATTTCAGGTATTGTAGAAGAATCAACTCAACACTCATTTAATCCATGACCCGTCCAGACACAGATCACTGTGTTATGTTTATTAAAGAAAAAAGTATGACATACAGACATGACTGAGTGGTGTACTATGAATTCAAACCCTTTTTTGAAATCGTAAAAAGTAGGAGAAAGGGGAAGTGCAAGATTTTTATTTATCTTTCTCTTTCTGTTCCTTTTCTTTCTTGTCTTTCTCCGCCTTGGCCTCCTCTGCTTCGTGCTTCTTGATCAACTCTTCCACCTCTTTCTGTTTGAGAACCTTGATTTTGGTCTTACCGTTCTCTCGCGTCAACGTGGCAATCTCGACTAGAAGAACACACGAGAGGGAGGAGGTGTGAAATCAGCAGGAGAGAGAATATACTGTAAGCTGGACTAATTTTACACATGTACTATAGCTACAGTAAGAAACTCAGGACACTGATTCAGCACCTAAAGAAAAAGATTATCTACAGAGCTGCATGTCTGGGATTAAACAGGGCTACTGGAACAGCTATGCATAATGAATTCTCAGGCATCTCAATTAACTGGGTATAAAGTATCGGTGTATTTTCCATTCCTCTGTGTTCACACACATACACACCTTTCTCTGCAGACAGCTTGCTGACATCCATGGTCTTGTTGAGCACTTTAACGGCGAGAGCGAGAGCTGAGGAGAGCGTCATCTCTCCCTCTTTAAAGTCCTGCTTCAGCATTGACACAGCAGCCTATGACACACAGAGGACAGACATTTCTAGGAGTTGATTTGTTTCCTATATAAAGAAATAATAACCTGGCAAGAATGAAATGATTTTTAATAATAATAAAAAAAAAACACAAAGAATAAAACAAAAATGCTTCCAGAATCAGATGTGATATTTTTAAACAGCTGAGACCGTTAGGAATAGATTGGGACAAAATGTTCCTGAATCCACTAACGGGCATCGCTGGTGCTCCCACGCCCCCTACTGGCCAACACTTCACTGTGAGCTAAAGTATTCATCTACACTGCTGTATGTTGCATATTATGGATAACAGGCAAACACTGAATGTCCCTTAGTAACCTCTGGACTGTCTAAATAAAAGCCCAAATACTGTTACAAGCCTTACATGCTTTCAGTTTGAAATTTCAATGCGATTAGCAAAAGCACATAAACTAAAACAACAAACAAATTCCAGGAGCTCAGCAGTTTCTGAAACACTTACACCAACAATCTTGCCATGATCAACATCACATTTCTCTGTTCTGATGTTTAACAGTTACTGAAGCCCGTGACCTGTCTCTGCATGCTTTTACACATGATTGGCTGATTAGTTAAGACTGAGTAGTGAACAGGTGTCCCTAATAAAGTGCTGCACTCTCTGTGCCATTATCTTTATAATTGATGAACACTTTATGAAGTACGATGTACTGCTGCCCTTCAGTTCAGTGAATATATTATGAGGAAGTCACAGTAAACTAACACCACTCCACTCCTACAGGTGTGCTGCTTTACAGTATAAAACGCAGTGCTGTAGCCTGAAATGAGTTAAGAAGGATAAATTACACAACAGTGCAAGATATGAAAATCCTTTCATTTCAGAAAAGTATATCACACTCACTCCTGCCTGAATGTGTAAATTTACATACAAGAAGTCAAATTAACGTAAACCTTGACTTGATCGGCTCATGGATTAATGCACTTTTATATTTGGAATATACTGTAGAATTTAAGATACCTATATTTTTAATTATTTTTGAAGCGTTTAGCGCACACCCTTATTCAGGCTGACATATTAAAGTAATAATATCCCTGAAGTCTTCACTCAAACTTGGTAAAGTTTTCATGCACTGCACACAGAATGTGACTTTGTCATCCAGAGCATGAATACAATGCAAGTAATCAGAGTAACTATACAACTACTTCCTGGGAAAGACGAATCCGGCTACAAACTCCCCAGACCACAACTGAGCCCCCATGGGATGCGGCAGACAAACAAGTCAGACACACGGATGTCTTAATGTTTTTCTTTGTAATGTCATGGCTGATCTGTGTATATGTGCCTAAATTTTAATTTAAGAAAGACTTGAAATAAACCAAATTATCCGTTTTACAGAGCTTTTGAGTCTCTATCACAAACACATCCTAATGGTATGTCCTTTAGGCTAGGGAATTACGGAATTTTGTGAAAAACAAATAAGGTACAAAAATTATATGTATGTA
>JAQMYL010000012.1:25504222-25547277 GCA_030014365.1 Clarias pachynema
CCCTGCACATTCTATTCTGAATCACAACATGAAGAAAAATGTGCTAAATGTATTATTAGTTTAATGTAAGTGAAGAAGTTGGTGCATCTTCTTACCCTGATGCACCAACGCTCTGGACTCATCAGACCACATGACCTTTTTCCATTACTCCAATCTCCAACATCCCTAGCAAATTCAAGTATTTCTTTTCTGATTAGTCTCACTAACGACTGTTAGTTCTTAGTGAGTTTTTTTTATGGCTACACAGCTGTTTAGTCTTAATCCTTTAAGTTCTCATCACAGAGTGCATTATTCTTCGACAAAGTTGTCAGTTCAGCACTATGCTTCCAGGTTAAAGGGTTCTCAACCCAGTTTCAGCAATTTCAATCCCCTTAGTTGTTTTCTTAGCTTGATGCATCGGAGTAAATTAACCCTTTCTTAAATGGCAACTTTTTTAAAAAAATTATTATTTTTTGGCCAGGCAGTGCATAGCCAAGTTTTCAGTTTAACATCGAGGTAAGGATTGGAGCCCAGATCTGGTTTGCACTGTCTTATGATCTGCCCCATTTTAGGTTCTAAACCATGTGTAGATTCTGAGATGTATGTTCTGTGTCCAATTGTGCATCTCCTAATTCCAGTTCTAGAATTTCTCAAATTGAATGAACCCTTTGCATCAAAATATGAAAAGAATTTAACAAAAAAAACATACACACTATCTGGTGTCACCCAGATGAGTAGGCTATAGGCTTCCTTTCAAGTCTGCTTCTTCACAGGGTTTCTTCCTAATGTCATCTCAGGGAGCTTTTCCTTGCCACCGTCACTGACATATAGGATGTAGATCAAAATCCAGATTACAGTCAAGCTGCTTTATTACAATGTTTACTGCTAAAAGCATTTGAATAGAACTGAACTATATAAGAGGGAATGTTTTATTTCTCCAAAACCTGCGTGCACCAAATACTCTGCCTTAATAATGTGAAAGTAATTTGTTTAAGAGGTGTTAAGGTGAGGCATTCAAACCGGCATATCTGTACTGTTTAGTATGGCAGTGGTAGTCGTCATGCTTGTGGGCTGTTGTTTTTTTTGTTTTTTTTCCCCTGGCAGTAGAACTAGTGCATTGCACAATGTGGAAGAAATAATAAAGGAGGAGGATTACCTCTGAATTCTTTACCATACCCTCAAATATTCAGCTTAGATTATTGAAACTTTACAACAGTGCTCCAACAGAATCATTATCAGTTTATCTAGATGAAAAAAGCAACATTGTCATTCTTGATAATGTTTATTATTAAAAATGATTTACAACAGCAAAGGTTTTTTTTTTATTTTTTTTTATTTTTTTACTTTTTTTCACCACCTTTCCCCAGATTGTCTCTAACAGGCAGGTGCGGTTGCATACAAATAATGCAAAACAGTAGGAACAGCGCTACATCCATAACTACTCTACAGGGTTATTGTTGTCAGACATGTCCAATGAAAGGTTTTAGATGCATAAATAATAATAAAAAAAATTATAATCTAGAAAAGATCACATTTTCAATGCATCCATTACGATTATTAACAAAGGAACATGTATGTATTTTAGCAGTAATTATTTTTTTGGCATAATTAACGTTTTGGGATACAGAAGACAGATGTACATAGGTGGCTTCTTTAATAAAAGGAGCAATAAATCTTTTTAAATGTTCTGCTTGTAAGTGCAGCATGTTCTTGGCATTTTAGTGGCTTCCATATCACTATACGTTTGATGCTGCAATCCATAGTACTCAGGAATGTAGCTTTTTCCCAAGATTCAGGGGTTCAGTTAAAAAACAAACAAATAAAAAAAAAAAATCACTGATCTTACATGTACACCTAGTATCTGGATTTAATAAACATGTTAAGATCTATATGAGGAATAAACAAAAAGAAATGACGTTTCTGGTCAACTGTGTAGTTCAACTTTCCTAATAAAAAGTAAGTGACACTCGTCTTCATATTAGAGCTGAAATCAGCAGAATTAATGTCAAACCAATACAAAGCGATTAAAAGGGATTTCCGTAACATGACCTCAGGTCTATTAATGACTCACAACATAAACTTGGAAACATGAGCTGAATGACCGTTGTATGTCAATTGTGTTCCAATGGATTGCAGCAGCATAAATGATATATATA
The DNA here is from genome assembly GCA_030014365.1 of Clarias pachynema. Lineage (NCBI taxonomy): Eukaryota > Metazoa > Chordata > Actinopteri > Siluriformes > Clariidae > Clarias > Clarias pachynema. The sequence goes on from JAQMYL010000012.1 coordinate 25,506,358, forward strand.
TTTTTTCCGAATTCCCATTTGTGTTCATCATGTGGTGTTGGGTTTTGATGTTTTTAAACGGTTTTTAAATGTGTTTACAACAGTAAATATGATCTTAGGATACTTTTTAAATTCAACTAATATTAGTGATACATCCAGGGATCAGATACCGTAAATGCTGGCACCTTTAATACACCATGAAAGAAACAATAATGATACTACATTTATTTCAGTTACTACAACCCAGACTCTGCCACTCACAGCGACGGAACAGACACAAAATGACAGAAATGATTTCACGGCTGGATCGGTTCAAAAAATAAATAATGCAAACGCAATACTTTTTTTTTTTTTTTATCCTCAAACTTTTTCAAAAATGGGTTACTGAGGTTAAGCTTTTTTCTTGACTTCGTACACTTTAACACTCAACTGTTCCAAGAAAACCCATGAAAGGAATCTCTAAGTAATGGCCTGCAAGCTCTAAAGCAATATGTAAAGACCATCAGTTTAAGAAGCACCGATGTTTGTGTGTAGACATCGCAAAATCTGTGAGAGAGCCTAGCACCAGTTCCTTTGAATTTCAACGTGTCCACTGATGTCCTGAACAGGCACTGCGAACATGCACCACTAGCTGGGTGGAGAAATCCAGACTCGATCCAGAACATCTCGAGGATGTCAAGTCTGGATTACTTTTGTGTCTCTGTGGGACGGCAGAATTTAAAGAACGTGACAGCAGAGATGTTGTTAAGTGCAAGAAGAAACGTGTCCTCCTGTGGACACCTTATTAGGAAGAGTGATGGAGGAGACAGCAGAAAAACAGGCACAACAGAGTCCAAGGCCCGAAAGAGTCACTGAGTTTCATCTGGAGTCATTCCCAGGTCATCAACAACCCTCGACATTCAAGTGATCTGCACATCCAACTGGATGGAAATGAGCAGTCTTAATTCAAAGATTCTCTTTCAGTGCTCCTCAGATGGATTAGTGAATTATCTGAAAGCAGGCTGGACAGAGACAGAGAGAGAAAGAGAGAGAGAAAGAGCACGAGAGAGAGAGAGAGAAAGAGAGCGCGAGCGTGTATGATGTTACTTCAGCATGCCACGGGCCACGTATTTCAAAATTCCTCCGTGTCTGTAAAAGGACAGGTCCATCTCGTTCTCAATTAGAGCCATCACGCTGAAACTCTTTCCAGTGCTGGTCTGAAACACAAACACATATTTCATCATGTCACTCAGGTTCTTACTGAAAGCCCTGTTAAAGCAAGTACGGTACATAGAAAAGAAACTAAATGAAACATTGAATCTGATTGGTCAGAAAATTGAGACTCATTTTCTACAACAGCAGCCGACAAACTCTGTAGCTGGTAACTCAAACGGCAGGTTTATAGCATTAAATGCTCTTTCGGTAATACATTACTGTTTCCTATTTCATGGCACATACACAGATCAATAATAAAAGGATATTTAACCATGAATTATTGACATGATGCAGCCTTCATTTAATCATGTACAGAAGGTGATTTTTGTACAGCGTCAGATTTCTAATAGCAAGTCGCTTTCTTGTTTTCCAGTTTTTCATGAAAATCGAGGTGCATTTTACTTTTAACATTAACTGCTACTCTGCTACGTTTCACATCATTATCAATGTCTTTCTTTAATATATAAGAAGCTGTATTTACAATGGTATAACACTTAAGACATGCTGTTACAGGAAAATAATGAAAAGAGAAACTTTAAAATATATAAAGTTTCATGTATGTATTTCAAAGATTGTGGTCAGGATGGCAAAACAGGTGGTTTAGCAGGTAGTTCATATGAAAAACCATCAGACTTGTGACTTGGGGGTGTGACAAAATTAAGTGAAAATCACAGAAACGGAGGTAGATTTTCAATGATCCACTCCCTGTATACTCCAGACAGATGTTAATTTTCAATGGACCAAGTCTGTAGTAGGCTCTGGGCCAATTCTACACAGTATATGTTTGATCTACATTTTTTTTTCTTAGTAGTAGAGATTTTCAAGCTGTTTTAAATAGACCGAAAACAAGCAAGCTACTGTAGGAGTCTCAAGAGCAAAGGAGTTTGGCGCGGACCCCAAACAAATCTTCACACCGAGAAAATGGGCCGTTTTCATTTCACAGTGCTTGGGAGACCTGACTGAACATTTTGATACAAGAAATGTGGGGGTGCATGCAAAATTAAGGGAGGTAAAGAAAAAAATAAATAATTGTTGGTCGTTTTCCTTACAATAATACAAAGTATCCAGAATTTTGATCCTAAGGTTTTGGGTTAAAAAGTGCAATATTAATACTAAGAGTGATTCCAAGTCAAATTAACCAAAAGGTGGAACTACACCATCATGGTTTTGCTTATTGTTTACCATGAGTTTGTACAAAGCCTCCATTCATTAGAAATAAATTTTCCTTAAATAGTCTACAAAACAATATATGCCAACAAAATAATTTAGTAATTTCATGCCATCTGTAATGATTTTAGTAATAAATGGTAACCTTGGCTCAGTATTAAGCTACACAGTTTAGCCCTTTATCTTTTAAACAAGTGAGAGCTGTGCTGAAAACGGCCTTAGTACAAACATTTTACCAAACTTATGTACAGGAATTATGTTTTTAATGTACAACGGTTGTTTTTGCAGAGGATTTTTCTCAAACTGAAGACATGATTCCGGTTTTCTTCCAAGTTATTAAGGTAGGCGCTTTAAAAAAAAATAAGGGGAGTGTGGCACATCATAAAGCAATAAAGCTGACTCAAAGTTAATGTTTGATGTGGAAATGTCACAGAGATGGAAAAGTCCTCCAAGAGCAATTCACAAGCTGACTGTATGTAGAATGTAATGATCGACTCGTATACAGACATGTCAGAAGCCTGTAATTTCCTACCATCACTGTGAGCTCCTGGTAAAGAGTGATCTCCTCTGGAAAGGAGATGGAGAACCTCTCTTTCCCACTAAGTCCCAGGGTTTCAGCACTCTGGCCGGAGAGGAACTGCAGAGGAGCGATGCCCATTCCCACAAGATGGTTTTTATGCATCCTCTCAAAACTCTCAGCGATCACTGCCCGCACTCCCTGCGAAGAAAACGGTCAGGACAGGGTCAACTATATTATAGAGCTGCTGCTCATTTGCTGTTCTGAGAGAGAAAGAGAGCATGTGCCTACCAGTAGGTACGGTCCTTTTGCTGCCCAGTCTCGTGAGCTGCCTGAGCCATAATCTTTCCCTGCCAAGATGATGAGAGGAATGCCATCTCTCTGGTACCGCTCCGCCGCCTCGAACACGTCCAGCTATTGAGATTACACACATAAGTTCTGTTATAGCAAGGACTAAAACAAGTGCAGATGTGCTAATCCAGGGGCTGATCTTTTTTGGAGGGGGAAAAAGAGAAAACATTTGTGAAAATAAAATCTCATGTACAGGAAGTGTTCACGTCAACCTGGGACTTCATGTCTGAAATTCTGGTCTCCAAGGACAAGAAGTAGGCAGTCTGATATTTTCAGTAGTGAGGAATTTCACTAATGCATTCGTGTGGCAGGGGATTATATAGAGAAATAGGGGGAGTTTTCCCTCTCACAACTGTGTTTTGTTATTCTGCACATTTAAAAGTCCCTCTTTGAGGTTTGAACAGCCCTGGTACATGCAAACGTCTTTCAATTTCATTTAATTAGATTTTTGTTCTGAAATAAAAGCAAAGTTGTCATGACAACAGCATGACATATCTTCCTAAAAAAAAACACAAAAAAAAACTAAAATAAACACAACCCCGAAGAATGGAACACACTCATACACGTGCAAATGTTTCATAAAAAAAACTGAAAGACTGGTGAGAGATTCACCATACACTCTAGTGGGTGGCAAGCCTGAGACAATAATTAAATAAGGTCATCATTTCAGGTGCTCCCTACTGAACTAAACATAGAGCCTCGTATCCAAACTCTCACCGTCTGTCCTGATGGGATGTGCACGGTTTTAGGGCCGGATTTGCCGACGAGAAGGTTGAGGAGCTTGATGCTGGCGAAAGTTCCTCTAGTCATGACGGCATCGTTCCCTCTTCGTGCGCCGTACGAGTTGAACTCACGAGGTGTCAGGCTAAGAGACAGACATAGAGAAACTGTAACGGTTACAAATCTGTCTAATCGGTAATGATTATTACATTATAACATCACGATGCACAAATGATCCAGTAGTTATATCGTGGAGGCTAATCGTCTGCAAACAATCTGATTAAGAATATTAATCCATGATGTAATGCTCTTATTAACTCGATTGATGTGAATAACTGTCTGCTTTGTCTGGTTACCGTTTGCTCTGCAGGTACTTGGCGGCTGCGCTGACTCGTGCAATGCTGCCTGCCGGAGAGATGTGGTCGGTGGTAACTTTGTCCCCCAGAAACAGCAGCACATGTGCATTATCAATGGACCCAGGAGGACAAATGTCTTTAGACTGTGAGGGGGATAAAGAAGAAGCTCAGGTGCTTGAACAGGACACATCTAACACTCAATCTTAAAGCAACTCACCAATTTGTTAAAGAATGGAGGGCAGCGGATATAAGTGGACTTGGCATCCCAGGGGAAGAACACAGCATCTGGAGCATCTAAGTTACTCCAAAAAGAGCTCCCTTTCTAAAGGAAGGACAAAATACACAAAACAGAAGATTTTAAAATTGTTATTTAAACTTAGTTTGTCTGTTTATATTCAGTAGTATATTATTTGGTTTAACCCCAATAACGGCTTTGTGTTGTTCACCTGCATCCTGCTCCTGAGCTCTGCGAATATCGACGCGATGACCTCGTGCTCCTCGACATCCTGCACCTCTTCTTTAGACGGCCACACGTCCTTCAGGAACACCTCCTTTCCTTCGCTGTTCACACCTACAGCACATGATCACCAAAGTTAAGGGGACTCTCTACACTTCTCAGCGGCAAGCAGCGGGCGCTAGGTCTTACCGAGCGGCTCTTTCTCGAAATCGATTCCGATTGTCCCTGCGATGGCGTACGCCACCACCAAAGGAGGCGAGGCTAGGTAGTTGGCACGCACACAGTCACAGAGACGCCCCTCGAAATGCCTGTTCCCGGACAACACTCCACAGGCAATCAGATCTCCCTAAAAAGCCGAGAGTGAGACACTGCTACATGTGTTGCTGTGTAATACACCATGTAATACAAGCAGATCATACCTGTTTGATGGCATCTACCACACATTCGGGTAAAGGGGCCATGTTTCCTACACAGGTGGCGCATCCGTAACCAATCACCTCAAACCTGGGAAGGTGAAGGAACACCGGACGGTGAAGCGCAGTCTTTAAGACATCAGACATTCATGGACTAGGCTACCAACATATGATTAGCTGATTATATAACCGGACAAACTGCGCGTTTGTGTACCGCATACGTGTTGGCGTATTTACCCAAGCTGGCTGAGGTAAGGCAGTACTCCACTTGCACTGAGGTATTGCGTAACCATGCCACTCCCAGGAGCGAGGCTGGTCCTGATGTAAGGCTTCACAGAAAGACCTGCCTCCACCGCTTTCTTTGCTAAGAGACCTGCCAAGACACACATCCTTCTTTTAGCAGTGACTCTACACGCTTCACCACACTCACACTCCAGGATATCTCATTGACAGAATTGGTACACAGCTCCCCTTCACTAGCTGTATCTCATGAACTGCGGTGTCGGCAGCTGCGTGTTAACATATAAGGTCATCACCTGCAGTGAGCATGACCGACGGGTTGCAGTTGTTGGTGCAGCTGATGATCGCAGCGATGACGACCGATCCGTGAGCGAGTGAGTACTCGGTGCCGTCGTGCAGAAACGGCATCACAGTGCTCTGTTTTTCTTTCGGGACGTGGAACCCTTTAAAACCAACCTGATGAAAACAGAACAAGTTACGGCTCATGTTCGGGCCGCCAGAAGCAGTCACACTCTCAGACTCCGTTCACATGCTCAGTAACTCATCACAGAGACTTGCCTTCTCATTGAGGCAGTTAAGGAAATCCTGTTTCATGCAGGTGACGGGCACTCGGTCCTGTGGCCGTTTGGGTCCGCTCACGTTAGGGACGATGGAGCTCAGGTTTATTTCCATCACCTGCACGAAGCACGAGTACATCAGAACCATTATACAAAGTCACTGCGATACAAATGTGTCTGCAATGTGTAAGGAACCTACAGATTTATGTAAACAATGTCAAAATGCATTACTTTCATGAGACATCACAGTCTTGTGTGCGTTTTATTGCACTGTGACCACAGAGATTTGCCAGAATAGCGATAATGTGTAATTTATCCATAAATGACAAACTGCACATCTGAATGATTTATAGTTAGATTTAATGTGGTAGAACATCTGAGAGACAGTTATAGATGCGATAGGGAGTAATTTCTCTCACCAGTCTCTCCCCCCAAGCCCCCCCTCCTCTTTTTCACCGTATCCTTGTCGGTGCAGTTTTTGTTCCCCTGTCTGTCTTTTTCCATGTGTGTCCATTCTGTCTCTCTATTTCTGTCTCATTGTCTGTTTCCTCATGTCTTCACATCCTTTTCCATCAGTCTCCCTCCCTTCATCCTACTCAGTCTCCTTCCTTCCCTCCACATCCTTCTCTGTCCATCTGTCCCCCCCCTCCATGTACTTCTCCTCTGTCCATCTCCCTTCCTCACAACCTCCACATCCTTCTCAGACTGTCCCCGTCCCCCCTGCCCACGTGTCCTCATCTGACTGTCCCCGTGTCCTTCTCCAACTGTCCTCGTCCCCCCTGCCTGTCTGTCTGTCCTCCTCCGACTATCCCTGCCCGCGTTTCCTTCTCCGACTGTTCCCTTCCCCCCTGCCCACGTGTCCTCATCCTCCTGTCCCCGTCCCCTCGTCCACGTGTTCTCCTCCAACTGTCCTTTTCTCCGTGTCTCTCCATGTCCTTTTTTTTTGTCTCGGTGTCCCCCCGTACCCTTCTCTGTCTTTCGGTCTGCCTACATTTCCTTCTCCGTTTGTTTGCCTATTTGTCTTCCTGTCTGTCTGTCTGAAAGCATAAACTGCTGTGTCTTGAACACTTTCTTGTGCTGAGAAACTGGGCCATGACTGTAACAAAACGCTAACACATGAGAATCCTTTTAATTTGCGTTAAATAAATTTATCTCCACCAAAAATGTGGCCACATCAACGATTATAGATTTTACTTTGTTAATGATACAGCAGTGACTGCTGTCTGAGCCACACCGTGACACGACAACATAAGATTACCTCAGTATAACATGGATCCTCTGACTGGTCAGCGGAGCTCCGAAACAGCTTCACTGATTTAAGGTAAGCCTCGAAAAGTTCAAGTTTCTCTTCTGTGAAGTCTTAAAGAGAGACACATGACCCAAAAAAATTAGAAAAATCACAAAAAAAAACAAACAAAAAAAAAGGAACCTAGGTAAGGACTATGGGGAACAAAATGTTTCAAAATGTGTGCTTACTGGTCTGTTTAAAGTGCTTGAGTGTGATGTCATCTACAGGAAAGAAGCTGACGGTCGCGCTGTATTCAGGACACATGTTCGCGATGGTGGTTCTGTCCGCAGCAGAGAGCTGAGACACACCTGGCCCAAAAAACTCCACAAACTTCCCACCGATACCAGCTTGCCGTAAGTGCTGCACCGACACACACACACACACACACACACACACACACCAATTCATACCATGTTCAGCAGCACAAGTGTCTAACCATGCTGTGTATTTGGGAATAGTAGCTATGGCTACATGTGCACGCCTCATTCTAATAGAAATGTGTATGAGAATGACAAAATGAAGGACCACACATGCATACCTTAGTGATGCCAAGGACAATGTCTATAGATGTAGCCAGAGCGTTGACGGTTCCCACTAGCTTACATCCAAAAACCTGTGGCAGTGTGAGAGAAACCGGCTGGCCCAGCATTACTGCCTCGGACTCTATACCTCCTACACCTGAGAGAAAAAGAAAGAGCAGGATTAACGTGGTAGTCTATGATGGTTACATCCGAGAATTCAGTTCTGATCACACAGAAGTGTATTTTATTCAAAATGGTGGAGAATAGCTTGCATTACTCTCACATTTGAACATATTGTGATAACCATAACCATAATAGTAGTAGTTGATACTTTTAGCCTATTAACTGTTGCACTGTGACCCTGTTCATATCTGCCGTTAACATCCAATGTGATCTGCTGGAAACTGCATTTGGGTTCTGTACACCATCACATGGAAATGGAACTTGAAGAACACGATTCCTGAATGGTTAACGCCACACTGTTGTCAAACCCGTTGAAATAAAGCTGACTATGTTCACATCTTGAGTGCTTTGATTTCCATGTGGTGGTGTACAGAAGCCTCCACAGTGGAGGGGGAGTGTGAGGTGCTCATCAACAATGGAACAAATGTCTGCTTCGCAGCAACATGGCCAGGTGTGTCCCGTTCCCTCATTACTCCATGAGTAATCAAGCAGATAAAATGTCTGAAGGTGTTTGAGGGTTACATTTGCATTTAGTAGCTGCTCACCCGAACTATCAACGTGAGGCACAAACAGATGTCTATGCAAGTGAAGGGGGGCATCATTAGGCTTTAAAAAAATACATAATACCTAATAACATTGGGAGTGCTCAGCAACAGAAAAAGGCCTGGAAGACAACTAAAGTAAGTCTAGAGTCAAAAGTTAATATAGAGGCTTCACAACAATGTTCAAACAACTGGTATTGATCAAGCAAGGTTTTGTTAGACTTTGACAGAAAACTTTGCCAGATTCTGTGAATTGATAAAAACCAGATTAACTTGTAACAGAATGATGAACATGTAATGATCCACAGTACACCACATCATCTGCCAACTATGGTGGAGGTGGTGTGATGGCATGAGAGTGTATGGCGGGAACTGGGTCAGTGGTTTATTGGTGACCTTGTTAATAAATAGCAGGATGGATTCTGAAGTGTATAGGTCGATACACTCCGCTCAGATTCAGCCAAATATGGTAAACCTGATACACAACTGTACACAACTTCATATTGCAGATGGATAATGATCCAAAGGTAGCTGCAGTAAAGACCTGGCAATGCATCTTTGGGGGGGGTCTCAGCATTTGGTCACGTCCATGGTTTCCAGACTTCAGTCAGTCATTCATTACAAAGGATTTTCATCCAAGTATTAAAGGCAATCCTTATGTTTGTAATTGTTACTTTGTTCCATTATTTATGAGCACCCCAAATGTGTAAAATAAAATGCTCAAAATATGAGCCAAGAAAAAAAAAAAGTGGCATTAACAGTTCAGGAATTACAGCAATTTTCATAAAGTCAATGTGGCGAGCTGCCAAAAGACTTATCTTTGTTCTATGATTTATGGACCCGTAATACTGGATTCACGGGACTAAAGATGTAAAAGCTGTTTATTTCCACTAGGGATTAGATCAGGCATGAACAGGGTCTACCATTTTTATCCAAATCAATAAGGTTATTTGTGAGCACATTTAGAGGTTTGTGCTGAGATACAAAACCAAAGACATTTACTCTGGTCTGTCCAGTGTGCGATTAAAAAAAAAAAAAAAAAAACTCTCCGCTCACCCCGGCCAAGTATGCCGAGGCCGTTGATCATGGTAGTGTGGGAGTCTGTACCCACTACACTGTCAGGGTAAATGAAACCCTCGTTTTCTAGCACCACGCGAGCCAGGTACTCCAGATTAACCTGATGAACCGAACCGATGTCAGGAGGGACCACACTCACGTTCTTAAACGCCCTCGAACACCACTGTGGACAAACAACAAATCAGAAAGCATTAGATTAGATCAGATTATTGCGGTGAGAAAGGCAAATTCTCAGCGTTTTAAGCTGTACAAACTAGACTCACCTTAAAGAACTGAAGTCTTTCTTTATTTCGTATGAGCTCCATCTCCTGGTTTTTGAGAGCCGTCTCGGGCCTGTGGACATGCAGGAACAAAGTTGCAATCCTTAACCTGTCTTCGTAAACATCAATCAGCAATTCTATTTCCACAGGACCACATTATCTCTAAATTACAGTCATTAGTCCACAGTTTGTATTACTGGGAAGTGTGCAGTCTGTAATTCCTTCCATTACACAGTGTGTAGTAGAGAGCTGAAAAATGTTAAATGAGCAGCGCTTACTTTTAATAATACACACAACAGGAGCAATTTCAAATGCGCCACTACTCTGTCATGTTGGAACATGTGGATTCCCGTTATTATTGACTTTTCCTCGAGGTTAAGGCTTGTGTACGTGGGAACTTGGCCGAGCGTCACAGCATTTCAAAGGTCATGCTTTCTCAAAGTGCCTTAGTCCACTAATGATGTACACAATACTATTGTTCAGGTCATAACGTTCTGCTCTTGCTCATGTTTTTTCTCCTCTCTCAGCCTTGGGCGCTATCTATACAGTCCTCATCGAAGTACTGCACTTCCACCAGAAGTTAAGAGGACTTAAACTGTTACCAGGCTCTTGGTCTGCTTGTGATCGCGTGCAGAAAAGACGAACTGGATGTCCTACAGTCTAAACACTAATTGGACACAGGCGACTTTTTACGCTACAAGAGGACCGTATAGCTCACGCCCAAGGCTAAGAGAGGAGAAAAAAAATAAGCAAGGACAGAACATGATCCATGGAACGGACACGTGTGCAACATGTGTGTAATCATGCAGAATAGAACAGATTTTCGAACAAATAAATTGTGCAACACATTGCCATTTTTTTTTTTTAAATACAGAAAACAATCTCATTCCTAATCACACTGATTTCTACTTAATTTATTATTATTGTAAAATGTTACAGGAGCCATGTTGTTAACTATATTTTTTTACTCTTCTAAATTGTAATATGCACAACTCTTTCTTTTTACATAGTGTTTTAAAGATTTTTTTTTACTTGGTGTAAAACAGTATTTACACACACACACACACACACATACACATACACATACATACATACATACATATATATAAAGAGGGAAAGAGATTTTATTGGGTTTGTGGTGTGCATCTTACTCAGAGATGGGCTTTAGGTGGAAAGGGCACAGGAGCGGTGTATTCTCGATTTGTACTGCGTTGGCTCTAGTAGGCGAGTCGGAGCAGGAGCCCTTGGGGCAGACTCCTTTCTGACCTCCGCACTGACCATGCTGGCCACGTGGAGCCGGACGACCTGGAACAGATCGAGGCCCTGGCCCTTGCCCCTGTCCATCCCCTCCACCAGGGTTAGGAGCGTTCTGAATGGCACTGAGTAAAGAAACCAAATATATAAACTAATTGAATGACTGCATGGATGAATGCAGAAAAATAAATAAATAAAAGACTGGTAATCTGAGCTACTGATGGACTTTACCACTTGCTGAAGTCAATCTGTAGTGAGTGATCTACTATGAGGTCTGTGGGACATTTGGGGTTGATGAGGTTGGGGTCAACGCCGTTCTTGGCTATGGCGTCCCTCATGGCTGCCAGGTCCACCATGGCTGGAATACCTCTGCGAGCAACATCACATATAAATATCACAGATACATCAATTATAACAGACCAGGACAAACAACAACATCGAAAAACACTGATCATAGAAGGAAAAGTGTCTTGTACAAGACTACACTTGACTCACGTGAAGTCCTGGAGCAACACTCGCGCTGGAGAGAATGGGATTTCAGCCACTGTTTGATTCTCTTCCCAGTTAAGAATACTGTACACATCCTCCTGTTTCACGTAGAAGCCATCGCATTTGCGAATGGCGGATTCGAGCAGCACGCGGATGCAGAAGGGCAGCCGCTCTGGAGCGCAGGGACAACGGATTAGCTCTCCTTCAACATGACATTCTTACCATCTTACAATCTTATGAAAACATTTACGTAAAGTCATTATGCAAAACATCTGAAAGCATCTAGCGAGCAATCTTGAGGCAAGCACTACGATCTGGCAGTCAAAACAGCACAACAGACCGTTCTCTCTGGGTGTGATGAACCTACTGTCTCTCCCTGTCAATCACAACAGCACCTTCCAATCGAGGACGTCTGAGAGATGATGTATGAGGAATCGCTTTCTTCAGTGTGTGTGTTTTACGCTTCTCTGTGACCGGCAGTTTTGACCTGTCTCGGAGGAAGCTAGCCTGTTCTCCATATTTGTTGGACCATCTTGAGGACGCTCTAGTTTGAACCGCTTTCTTTACCCCTCCCCTCGTAACTATTGAATTCCAGCCTACTCTAGGCTTTGAACTGTGGCAGTGCATTGTCTTGCAGAACCGTCACCTCTTTCCTGGATTTGTTTACAGGCAGAGAAAGAGGTTTAGAAAATGCAGGATTTCATGCATAATAATTCCTGAGCATAACATGTCAACCATACAGCTCACATTCCCGAAGACCTCGATTTCACTTTCGGGGAACTTGTAACCCGAGTATTCACATGGTGTGGTCGTGTCCATGGAGAGAACAACAGCGCCTTCTTGTAACGTCTAATAAGGTTTTGAAACACTTGTAGTTGTCCACAAGCATGGTCCACTCATTCATTTGAACTTCCTGGATCACACATGTTCAAATCCCTTAGTGAAACACTGATTTTGTACTGAATTCGTCTACAAGTTTGAATGTCTCGGCAAAGAAAAACAGGTTTTATGCCGAAATATCCTGGTAAATCCTGGAATTGAGGATGCTGTGGATCTTTTAAAAACCCTAAGAATCACTGATCCACCACCATATTTTATATATCAGGCACGTTTCTTACCAAACACACTTCCTATGAGATGCAGAAGTTTGCTTTATGCATCTCTCTACAAAGTAAAAAACAGAAAAGCGATATCCGCCCTCTTTCATATCCATGATTAGTTAGTGTCACTGATTGACAGAGGAGAAAGTGTATGCCACCCCACCCGCTTTGGGTGGCATTAAAACTCGAGATATCTAACTTAAGTTGTTTCTTTTGCTGTACTCAAGTTAATATTTACTTTTTTTTTTTCTTGAAGCATTCCAGTAATCCTAAAATTCAAATATTCCTATTCCAGAATTCTTCTTCAGCTGAAAACATTATATCTAGTTCATTCAATCAATTAAAATGACTGATGTTAAAATGTAAGATTATAACAATGACCACATATTCACCCAAACATAGCTTAGATCTAACATAAGGTTAATCATGTTTTTTTGTTTTTTTTCATTATTTACTTACCATACTTGGGATCTCCAAGCTTCTGAGGATTGAAAAATCTAATGTCATTCTTCCTGATTGGTAATGTCTCAATCAAATGGGAAAATGGATGATCTGCAAAGGGGAAAAAAGTTGAATTTCAGCAAGTGTCCACAGGGAGTTCTGAGTCCAAAGAAGAAAACGCACTTGAATTTGATTTAATCAAAACTAAAACCTATGCATTATTTAAAAATGAGTCTGTAGTCAATCAAACCTCACTTATGATCTGATCCTCTGATCCTTAAATCGTCACAACTCCATGAAGAGAACAAGCACTGTTTTGAGTTGTGACGATTTAAGGTGGAGTTAGTTGCAACAATTGAAATACTGCAGATGGGATGTCATTCAACAGACAAATGAAAGTTTTTCTATGATTTGGTTTGGCTATGATTAACGTTACTTAAATTGTACTCGCATTCTGGGTGAGAGCAGGAAAAAAATATAACGGACAAGACCTATAGTAACGTACTTATATGCACCTCTGTTATTTGATTTTAATTGACAGACGCGAAAAAAAAAACCCTGAACTATCAATTAGGACTATACTTATTATACTATACTGGCAGCTAAATCGACTATTAATCGATCATCTTTTAATTTACTCAAACTGATGATGGATTATGAAACTGTTACTGACCGCCATCACTAGTTCTGAACACGTACGGCGAATATAAATAAAATCTGTTTGCATACAATTGAAAGAAAGCAGCAAAAACACCACAATTACTGATTCGACTGCAAAAGTGCAATTTAAGTGCATCCTACTTCTCTGCTTTTGTCACTCACTAATTGTCTATACCGCCTTATACTGTATACAGGGTCGCAACGGGGGCTGGAGCGTGTCCCAGGAGACATAGGCAGGGTACACTCTAGATGGAGTGTCAATCCATCGCAGGGCACACACACACACATGCATACACTCACATGCTTATTTACACACTACGGGCAATTCTGTGATGCCAATTGGCCTAATCTACATGTTTTTGGACAGTGGGAGGAAGAAACCCCACCAAACACGAGAAGAACATGCACATAATCGAATCCAGACCTTTGAGTCGCAAGGTGACAGTGCTAACCACTAAGCCACCATGCCGTGCTTCAGCTGTTGTCCTTGGGAACTTAAAGGGGAAATGGTGGTTCTTCTTTAGAAACAGATCAGCTTCAGCTGTATCTTCATCACATCACTATTAACCTAAGTCAAGAATAATTCCCTCCTTTTTACACCGCTGTAAGACGTGTGTGGGCTCGGAGCAGGATTTAGGGCGACTTAACTTGACATAATCATCATGATCATCAGCAACACCAGCAGAAGCAGCAGCAGCGGAGGCAGTTATTATGATGTTGATAGTAATTTACAAAAGTTTCTTCGTGGATCATTCAGTGACAGTGATAATTAAACCTTTAACAATACAGAGGTTTATATAAAACAAACAAAAGATAAATCTTGTGTACATAAATGTCACTCAGGCTTTTAAAGAACCGTCTCAGGCAAAGCCGGATTATTATAACAACCATCTTTCAAAGTAAATTAAAAAAAACAACGCAAGGGTTCAGTTTTGGCATTTAGCATATTATTATTTTTGATAAAACATGCTTTAAAGTGGAATGAAATGCTGTAACACAGAATGGCCCGAATTATCCATTCTTTGTTTGCTATTTGATTTCTTTCCAGCTCAGAGTGTGGATTCACGCAGATGATCGGTGACAGACGAGATCTGTTTCGTCAGTGTACTGTCAACTATAAATCCTAGTTAATCATTCACGAAGAATCGATTGTTCACTCCGGGCTCTTTGTTTTGTTTTTGAAGTGTTCCTCGTCCTGCTAGAAGTTTCTACCTCTGATATGACATTATTAAAGTCAAGACATGACAAGAACTTTTGTGTTTCTTGTGTCCCATAGAAAGGAAAAGGACAGGAAAATCCTCTTCTGTTAACACACACACACACACACACACACACACACAAAATGCTATATTCTCTAGAGAAGCACTAACCAAAATTAACCCCCTCCACACACACACACACACACACACACACACACCCCAGCCTTTAACACTTGACTCCAGGACAGGAGAGAGGGAGGGAACCGTGTCTTTCTTTCTTATCTCTGCAAACTGCATCACTACTTTCCCAAATGGTCTGCTACAGATTACGGAACTGCGTGACTTTAAAGCCTCATGACCACAACACACACACACACACACACACACACACACACACACACAATTAGGGCGTGAAAACTGTCTAATACATTATATCAGTGCATTATTTTCGGCATAACCCGTTATGACATGTCTGTATTTTGTTATCTGTGCTCAGCTCTGCTCACCGGCTCCACACACACACACACACACACACACACACACACACAGAGCTACAGGCTAGCTAGCCACCTAGCTTACAAACAACAAAAAAAGCATCCGAACATCCACCCAGTGTTAAAACATACACCGCAACCGCTTTATTTGGATATAAAGAAAGATTATTATTTTTATTTTATTTTATTGAACGACCCAAAAGTAAGAAATATGACAAGTCGCTCGAAATTATTACCACCGCTTCTTACCTTGCTGGGAGGAAGTGAGCGCCATGATGACTTCTGAAATAAACACGATTCCACTAAGCGAGAACGCATGGAAACGCCCACTCCAACAGCCAGCCAATCACGAGTGAAGGCAACTGTCAAACGAGGCACGCCCCTCCTTCTTGGCCTTCACGCGGTGACGTAGCGACGCGCGACGGAAGTAAAAAGAAGGAAAGAGCTGCGCTTATGAAGGCTGTAACCGTAGCATGCCTCTGTTTTTTTTTTAATGTATTTTTTTATAAATAAAATATGGAGTCGTCGATAACGTTTCGAAAAGAGCTCTAAGTTTTAATAAAGACTACCTGTTTTTATTTATTTGTTTTATTATTATGATATGAGGATGGAATGCAGTTGTTAGTTGAGGCGGAAATGATGGCAAGCTAAACTGGTAAGTTGATGTTTTAAAGAGAGAGAGAGAGAGAGAGAGAGGTCATGTCGGCTGTCATGAGGAAGACACATCTGGATTTCCTTTTATGAAATTGGCCTTATGTTTGCTCTCATTTGGAGTGCTTTAACAGCAAATATGACCTTTGGGTATAACTATTATAAGATTAGTCACAGTAAAAAAAAAAAGGTGAAGATAATAGAAGAAGGTGTTGGAGCGGTGCATCATGGGGGAGGTCACACTGTCCATGTCCCATGCTTCATTATCTGTTATAGTGTAGTGTAGTGTCTATGTAGTGTATATCATGCGGTATTACATCATGTTTCATCTTTATCATTGAATTATTACGAGCATTTTTTGCAAACATGCTGTACACAGGTTGAACATATCACCACCTGGATTTAACCAAGCAAATGGGTAAGAGCCTTCCACTGGATGGTTACTGCAATAATTTAATATGGTTAAAGCCCTAACTGATGCAGTGAGTAGCTTATTTCTTAAACAACCATGTTAGAAGACACATTCTGTTTTAATGTTAGAGAAAACAATTAAGGAGATTGCTGAAACTACTAAAATTGGCTTAATCATTAATAAAACCTGAAAGGATAGTGTAGAACCAACAACTTCGAGGAAGAAATGTGGTCGGAAAAACGTCCTGAATGAGCGTGATTGGAGATCACTTAAACGCTTAGTGAAATTCAATTGTTTAAATAAAAAAATAAAAATTTAAAAAGCACAGTAGGATTTACAGCTGTGTTTCATAATGAAGAGAGACTCAAGGGACTGGGACTAAACTAAAAGTTGTGTAGCCTTAAGACAACCACTTATCAGTGAGGCCTATTGCCTACTGTACTGTGTTCTGATCTGGGGTTGCTTCTGTTGCTCAGGTCTAGGTTCAGCAACGTACAATATTTATGTTTTTTTTTTTATTGTAAGGATATTGTAAAATTGTAAAATGTTTACTTTTGTGTTAAAGATATTAGCAGATACAATATATGGTCAGGAGTATGTAGACATGTGATCATCACACCCTCCTGTGCTTGTTGAACATCTCATTTCGGTTTTAATCCCCCTTGGCTCCACAATATATCCACACTTGCTACATTTGGCATGTGGCTTATGGGGAATTTGTGATCATAAGCTCAAAAGCAGCTTTATGTGAAGAGTTTGATGAAGGCCCACATATGGGTGTGATGTTTGACAAACTTTGGGAGTGTTGACAAACTTTTAGCCATACATTGTATCTATTAGTTAGTTGCATTGGCCTTTGATCACCTCATACTGATTACATCAGTCTTGTGGGCAAATCATTTCAACCTTTGATCAAGCACTCGGAGCCTACAAGCTGAAGTTGTTTTTAAGGAGTCCTTTCTGAAAAGAAATCTGCTAAGGCATGACTCTTGAAGTGCTTCATTCTGACCCGTTCTCTTTTCCGTCTCTCTGTAGGTTGATGGGCGGGTGCGGTGCGGTGCGGCGCAGAGCCTGTCGGATGAAGGTTGCCATCAGCTGGAACTATGCAGAAACGCAACATCCGGATCATAGAATGGGAAGACCTGGACAAGAGGAAGTTCTACTCCCTCGGCGTGTTCATGACCTTAACCACGCGCGCCACCGTCTACCCCTTCACCCTGATCCGAACTCGGTTGCAGGTCCAGAAAGGGAAGTCGCTTTACAACGGCACTTTTGACGCCTTCTGTAAGATCCTTAAAGCCGAAGGTGTTCAGGGTTTATACCGGGGCTTCATGGTCAACACCTTCACGCTGATCTCGGGTCAAGCCTACATCACCACCTACGAGCTGGTCAGGAAGTACGTCTCGCAGTACTCCTCTAACAACACCCTGAAGTCCCTGGTGGCCGGTGGCTGTGCCTCGCTGGTGGCCCAGAGCATCACCGTGCCCATCGACGTGGTCTCTCAACAGCTCATGATGCAAGGCCCGGGGGAACATCTCACACGCTTTAAGGTCAAGCCCAAGATGGCCGTCGCCACATCTAAGCACAAAGTGACTTTTGGGCAGACTCGAGACATTACTGTGCAGATTTTTGCTGCGGATGGTTTTCGGGGGTTTTACCGCGGCTATGTGGCGTCGCTTCTCACCTACATCCCTAACAGCGCAGTCTGGTGGCCTTTTTATCACTTTTATGCAGGTGCTCTTACTTCTAACTGTCTTATAACGTACCTAACCTTGCCTTTGTACATGTCTTTCACATTCTCAACCATAACACAGCATATTGTTAAACGGTTATACAGTACAAAGATGACGCATTTGTGTTGAACTCCAAAGCGGAGTAGGATAACCTCAAGCACACGTGTTGCACCATGACGTGCTGAGCTACAGCAGGATTCAAACGTGAAAACTACCAAAACCATAATGGAAAGCACCGTCACAAAGTTTAGCCTCATGATGGATTTCTTCTGGTGTCCTGATTCTCTTCAGGGAGCGGCCATGATGATGTGTTTTGGGTTTTAACTGCTGAGGAGGAGAATCACGAACCTGATCAGCAACCAGAAATATCAGATTATGAAGATTATACGTTGTTTTAAGCCAAACAGGATCATCATTTATTCATTTATCATCATCTAGCTGCTTTATCCTGGTCAGGGTCACGGTGGAGCTAGAGTAGATGTGTTGTAAGCCTTTTGTTAGTACTTCCAGCTACTAAAGGAATTCTGAATAGCCTTTTAAAGGCTAAGGCACTGAACAGATCTGTGGGATCCTGAACTCGAATCCAGAGCATATAAGAGGAATTCATATCTTTCAGCATGTCATTATGTCGTGCTTTACATTAAATCATGCTCTTATTATTTTGTTATTTGTATTATTCAGTTATCACATTTTAACATGTTGCTAGCCCTGGTTTAGGTTTCAGAAGGACTAACACCGTGTGTGTTGTGTGCTGATACAGAACAGTTGTCCCGACTGGCGCCGTCCGACTGCCCTCACCTTCTCCTGCAGGCCGTGGCCGGGCCTATGGCTGCTGCCACCGCCTCCACTCTCACCAACCCCATGGACGTCGTGAGAGCCAGAGTGCAGGTAAATACACTGGTTATAAAACCACTGTTTTATAACCTAGACATGGTTAGAGAGGTGATAGAGGTTGCTTTTGTATTAGCGTGCACTTTGGGGGAAAAAAACTGTAAAAAAAAAATAATAATAATAATAAATAAATCCTGTGGGAAAGGAGACAAACAAACTGGGAGGACAAAGTCACAAGGTAATAGGTGAAGAGAATTAATTCCAGTCTTGCAATGTAACTAAAATAACAGAGTATTTTTGTTGCAGCACACAGTCTGGAAGATTCCAGAAACCTAATGTAGTGACATTTAGATTCTCCTGATTGGCAAAATATCATGATTAGGAGTGAATTGGGATTGTACGGTACCAGGTTTGTTGGATTGTTGGACACAGGTTTGGATTTAGTTTCTACATTCTAGAACAATACAGTTTTTTTTTTTTTTTTTCTTCCCCAGAACTATGAAATAACAAACATGGCATTAGGTAACTAAGCACCAACAGTCAGTCGTTATTTTAAGACACAGAGGTCAGCCTTTCTGGAATAGTTCTTGCAAGAACAGTATTATGTCAAGTGCATTTGCAAAACCCATTAATCACCATGATGAAACTGTCTCTCATGAAGACCTTCCCAGGAAAGCAAGACCAAAACTTACCTCTTAGTTCATTTAGAGTTACCAGCCTCAGAAACCAAAATGTGGATGCCTTTAGAATTGTTTTATAATGTAGAAAGGAAAGACCATGGAATTATAAGGTGTGTCCAAACTTTTGACCGGTAGTGTACCGGTACCTGTATTTAAGACAGGGTGCTTTGTGTCCTTGTGAAGATCCAAGCAACTCAACTCAAGACCTCTGAAGCAAAACTGTGGACCTCCACAAGTTCAGTTCCTTCTTAGAAGTAGTGATGGCGAGATGAACCCGCATTAGGTGTGCGAGGCTTCCCAGCCAACAGTTTAACCAAAAGGTTTATTTCATGAAGCTTCATTGAAGAGTTTGTTGTACTGACCTCTAGTGGACAAATTATGTGTAGCAAATTGACCCCAACTTCGCAAGGGGCACACTTGAAATGGGAAAGAAAAGAAGAAGAAAAAAGTCACTGACCATATTCTAGTAATATATTACAGCAGTGACATTTTTGGGAGTAATTACTTCAAAATGTTCCCAAGTAGGTCATTTTCTTTCTTGGTGGCTCCATTCAAAAATAATTATGTAAAAATAAGATGCCAAATTAATCAATCACATGATTTTGGCAAAAGCGTAGTTTGTGATTGGTCACGTGACTCTCAGGGAGGCTTTATTTGAAACAGCCCCTTCTGCTCAACACAAGTCACACATAACATCACTTAGACCCATGAGCATTTATTCGAATAATTATATGTTTGATTGTTGTCAGAAATCAACTACCATCATAAACTTGTCTGAAAGATTCAACTGAACCCCGAAGGAACTGGTTTGATGGATGAATTCCTTAAAAAAAGTACTACAACTTTAGCAGTAAATAGGAAACACTTCTGTCTTCTGCAAAATACTCGTGTTTTGCGAGAGTACCGCTCCCTACGTTTGAGTTCATGGGTAGTTGGTACAATACTACCATCTTCCGCTCCACTGGACTGTGGAGCAGAAGATCGACATGAAAGCGCTTTGTACGAGACATGACATTTAAACAATCAACAAGTTACACAATTGCAATGTTTATTAGTTTTTAGAAATATTGTACAAATAATGCTGCTTAGGACAAATCAGACAATAAACTTTAGTGCTAGTGAATCCAATCGAAAATCTTCAGTATACCTATGATTCACAGCTCTAATGATTACCAGGATGAGGCTTTTAATCCAAAGAACACCATCCCGTCTCTGAAGCATGGTGGTGGCGGTAGCATTATGGGTTTGGACTTTTCACTTTAGAAAATCAGCATCAGGAGGAAGGAGTCTTCCAACCGGACAATGATCCTAAGCAATTCAGCTTTAATAAAATGGTTAAAGACAACAAGGTGAATGTATTAGGGGAGCCATGACCTGAATCCCAGAGAAAAGTCATGCAGTAGACTTGAAAAAAACCCGAGAAGGCCCACAAATCTGACTGAGTTACACCAGTTCTGTTTAGAGAATTGGGCGAACATTTCAGCAGTGTGTTGTAAGAAGTTGTGGAAGTCCGAATCTACAAATTTTCAAGTAGTTAAGAACTGAAACTTGCTTATGTTCCTCATGTTAATAGGCACCAGCAAACACCAACAAAGTATATATGTACTTTTGATCAAATAAAAATCTAATCTGATCTAGAACATGGCAACTGATATAAATCATGCTCTTAGAAATAAGACGGATGGTTTAAACAACTTGAGCCTACATTTATGTAAAGTTTTGGCTTTAAATGTAGTCAGCTATTATTAGTTAAGACTCGTAAAGATGTTGCTTTGGCTAAAGCCTGCCTGTCACATGAGCTGTTTTTATTTATATCAGCACAAACGCAGCTCTGCCACATTGTTCTCTTATGCACAGGGAACACGAGCAAGTTTCAGTTCTTAAATGTTTCTGGAGCCGACCGCGTGCCCTCTTTTCATGATGAATCATTTCATGTTTATGTCTTTCCTTCTTTCCCTACTCAATAATCCAAGCCAGCTTTCTGAAGCATGTTGCCTGTACGTGCCTTACATTTAAAGTTCACTTCACAGGGCTGGAGTCCAGCTTAGCTTTGCCCCCTGAGAGTCTCAGTAATCAGTCCACTGGGCTGGAGTTGTTTTCTTCGACATAGCTTGCATTCAAATAGTCACACAAACCAGTTTGCACTCCTCATTCATTTGTTCATTGTTTATATTTTACTTTGTCATTGTCAATCAAATTCATCATACAGTGGGTATAAAAACTCTACACACACCTGAGATGTTTTTCCATCTTTAGTAATCTCGCAAACAATATTCAAGTGCAAACATAAAATTGATTTCAGAATAAAAAATAAGAAAAAGCTTACAGTAATTATATGTACCTCTTACATCACTATGTTAAAGGACACCTATTCTGCAAAATACACCTTTTACTCATTTTAAGTTATTCTTTTTCTGTTGACAAGGGATTAAACAAGCCAGATATCCCTGCTATTGTGACCTCATTTAAGAAGATTCCCTCCCCGTTCTCAGCTCTGTTGTTCTCTGGAGGGGCGTGGCTCAACTGAAGCTCATTTACATATATGCTGAAACAGCAACAAAAAAGCAGTCTTCTGCTAGTACAGCATATTTTTTCAAGTCTATATCTTGATTTGGGAATTTTATTGCTTAGAGAAATATCTGGCTTGCTTTCTTTTTACCAATCACAAAAACCCACAATTCTAGCAATACCTTTTATCCAGTTGGGTAATTCATTTATTAATTAATTTATTTTTCCCCTCCCACAAGGTGGAAGGCCGTTCATCTGTGATTGAAACATTTAAGCAGCTCATTGCTGAGGAGGGCATGTGGGGCCTCTCCAAGGGTCTCTCCGCTCGCATCATCTCGTCGCTGCCGACCTCCCTCCTTATCGTCATCGGCTACGAGACCCTGAAGAGACTCAGCCTGCGACCTGAGCTCGTCCACACAAGACAATGGTGACGAGCAGGCTCCAGGACATGTACAGATACATACACACAAGGCTGACCTAGTGTGTGTGTGTGTGTGTGTGTGTATGGGTGTGGGCTGCCTTTTAACTTTGCCTTGTTTGATATTTTAACAGAAAGTTAGCCAATACAAGCAGGATATTTGGGAAGAGGACCAGACAGTAGAGGATGTACATTATATTTGGTCACGTATGGTTTCAGGAAAGCGTTATATGAACTAGGACGAATGTTCCTGTTTGAAGTTTGATGCCAAAACGTCAGTCAAATCGTTATCAGATACCAGAGTTGTATTTCAAAATGCAAATAATACCTGGAATAATGCTCTATTTGAGCTTGAATGGAGGTACTTTAAAAAATTTTTTTTAAAGCAACCTTAACAGTCAGAAAATCGACACTGATGTTTTCTACAGTATTTACACTGCAAGTGTTGTGTGTACAACTTTGTGTGCATACAGTTTCATAGTGAATTAATTATACATGTTCTTTTGTAATGTAAGGATCTTAGTGATGTGTAATATATCAGAGTATAATTATATGAGAAATGTGACTCTTTTTAAAATCACTTTAGCCGTCATCTGAATCAGATGGCTGGTGCGGTCGAGACGTGAACGAGAAACGGCTATGACTTTCATGGTGGATGTATGTATAGTCGTGAATGTGTAGTTCACATGATTGTGGTTGTCCTTTCACTCACATTGTCGTTTCTTCCCCCATAACACACCTTGTATTGTACAAATATGGGAAAAAATATGTTGTGGATGTGGGTAAAGTTTTCGATTCATTGTGTAATGTTTAAGTGTCTAAACCTGTGTGTGTGTGTGAGAGAGGCGCATTAAACAATGAATTATCACAACCGTTCTGGTTGATAAGATACCTAAAAAAAATGCAAAAGCAGGTAATTTGAAACAGGGCATTTAAACACATGCCTAAGCCCTGACTCAGACTCATACACTCATCCTGCAGTCAAGATGGCATGTGTGGTGACGCTAGGCAGAGGGTGTTAGAGAGAACAGCTTGATATTGTGTGTGAAGAAATAATTAAACACTACAAACAGTCCATTCCTCAAGGGGGAAAAAAAACACACCATAGTATTTATAAAATGTTTTATTGTTCTTATAAGTGGATAATGTTTCAGGAGACAATAATGTAAAATGAAACAGAAGATCTCAGGGTTATGTTTTACCTGTGCATGTGTCTGATGATTATAAAGGTTTATTTAATATCAAACCTCAAAGCCAAAGCTGTTAGAGGAATGCATGGATCAGCAGAGATGATATGTATGAATCTTTTTGGACAAAGAGCACAGCTCTGGTAAAAGTTCCATATGATGTATCTCAGACAGAGCGGTTTCCTGTCAGGTGTGAAGCGAATGGTGAAAAAGCCTCACATGGGACAGTCGTATATATGGATGGCTCTGTCATCTCCGGCCGAAATGATCTTGGAGCCAGTGCTGTTGTACTTTACGCTCCATACCTGAAAACACATTTAAGAGTTTTAAGCAAAATGAACTAACGTGCTATAATAAATAAAAAATAAATTAAAAACACTGATTAAATGAAATACATAAATAAATGAGGACATGCAGAGCAACTTTCAGAGACACAAAACCATGACTGTCGGTGACAAACAAGGACAAGACGTCCAGCTATACAGTTGGTTTTTCCATCAATTACACCCATGTCACACATTGCCATCAGTATTATTATTTCTTTTTCATTTTATTAAACATAGATACATTTACATTTTTAATATCTAACATGGATACATTTAATATTGACCCTGCTGTAATCAAAGCCTGTCCTGTGTTCATCTTGGGACTGATCACATGTGTACTGTTCTAGTGCATATAATAATAATTCATTATATTGCTATCCAGTGTCTTTCATAAGATGATGAAATATATTATTTTGCCGGCTTATATCCAAGCCAGCAAAAATCAATCAAATCATTAGACTACGATTAGATTAACATAGATCAAATAGACCATGTGCAGTAATCAGGGCTTAGAGAAATATCCAAAATAATAATAATAAGCAGGTTTAAATGCCTGTGGTGGTGTAAAATAAAGGCCAGGCAGTCAGTTGCTCATGTCTACTGCCATTACCTGATTATAAATCTCTCCAATTAATATAGACGAAAGTCATCAAACCCGTGTTTCTCCTCTTCACTGTCTACAGAAAGATCATAGAGGAGACTATAAGACACACCTGGTCCTGATGGTCAAAGAAAGTGTTCACACACGCCCTGGTGCTGGCCTCCCACACCTTCACACTCTTATCTGACGAGCTGAAGAGAACAAGGACAAAAAGATTCATTACACTGCAAAACATTGAGTGTGTTTTATGTTTTAACACTAAAGGGATTTTGATTATTACCTGGAAACAAAGTGTGTGTTATCAGGTGAAAAGGCAACGTTGAGGACCCAAGATGCGTGGCCGCTTAGAGTGCCTGCCAGGTTAGCATGTTGTCTGTAGTGCACGCGAACACACACACACACACACACACACACACACACACCTCAATTAGATTCACAACGTTCATAAAGGCACGATATGCAGCAGTTCAGACAATTTCAGATTACTCTACATAATGATACATCACACAAGAGGTGTTCGAGTCAAACTGGGACTTGTGATGCAATTTCTCGTGAATGAAGGCACAAAACTAATTGAAATTTACAGGAGACTTCAAGCACTGCGGTGATGAGACTCTTCGCCGCAGTAAAACATTTGAACGGTGCAAACGTTTTAAAGAAGGCTGTAGTCAACAGGAGTTTTTACTCTCCTGTCCCTGTTCTGTCAACCTGCACATTTAAAAATCCCGGTTTGACTTGAATGCTTCTCATATTATATTCTGTCTACTGAAATGTGCACACAAATTTTTTCCCCCAAAATATTAAACCCATAACATGAACCCAAGCACATTTGCAACGAAGGGGTTTTGTAGTGCAGAAGCTTCACTTACACATCATAAATCTTGATGTAACCATCATCTGAGGCTGTGACTAAGAGCTGTGAGTCAGGAGAGAACGTGAGAGAGCGGATGGGCATAGCGTGTCCTGTGAATAGAACATACAGTACACATCATTTGCCACAAAAAAAAGTTTCCTTTTAACCAAGATGGTCCTGACAGTCAGACCTCACATCTTCATCATTACTCTCTCCCTGCACCCACACTAACCCATGTGTGAAATTTACAGGAAGCTCACTAATGCTCCTGTAACTGAAGAAGCACAAATCCCCATAACTATGCCCAAAATTTTAGTTTAAAGTCTTCCCAGAAGAGTAGAGATCATTATAACAAAAACACTAGATCTGGTAGGCCGCTGATGCTCAGCAACCACAAATGATCTAAACATTGGTCTGGTCATTATCCTGGTCATGTCCTCCATTTTGAGGTGTAACTTTACCTTCCAGCGTGTGGAGGAGTTTCCCAGTTGCAATGTCAAAGATGTTAATGATTCCATCGATGGCACCGCTGGCTAAATACTTTCCATCTGGGCTCTTGGAGAAGACAGAGAAAAACATGATGGAGATGGAGAGATCACTCAAATGTCAGAGGCTTTATTTAAGGCTGCTGCTTTACACTGGCTTTTGATCTGAACTATGCTTTAGCCAAGTCTGTCTGGAGTGAAACATTAGGGTATAAACAGGCCTCATTACTGTATTAAATGTTTATTAAAGTCAAGCCAGGCATAGTGCTTTGGTAAGATTGTTACCATTCTTTGGTAACTTCCATTGCCCAGTATCTTTTAGAAGTTTTAAATGCATGTGCACTCTTTTCATATCATCACCATATCATCTTGCTTTTAACCTCAAGCAGAATGAACAGAAAGAGATGAGTGAGAGACATGAGAGACCACATTCTTTATAAAGTCATAACCAGCTTCAAGAAGCTTGTTTGCTTTAGAGCAGAGACAACCACTTAAATCCTCTATATGTGAGGGGCGTTCAAATCAATCCAGGACATTTAAAAGTGCAGTAAAATAGTTAGGAAAGTTAACAACTACCCTTATTTCTCTATATAAATCCCTAGTGCTTGGATAGCATTAAGATAGCAGAAAGATTTCCTAGTAAGCCAGAGTCATGATCGGACTGCTCTCTTTATGTCTGAAACTCTGGCCTCTCAGGAACTCCTTTAATGGCGTAAACGTGTGGAAATAGCCTACAGCGAGGTCAAGATGAGATGTGGCAATAACTCTCTCATCTTTTTGCACCAAACGTTTTTTATACTATCCAAGAGTCTCATTACTGTACTGTGCTTGAAGGCTTGTTTCAATGTCAATTGGCTTTACACCATTATTCACAATTTTTTTTAATATTACAAATCCTGCTTTGACTTGAACACCCATGCTGCACTTTAAACAAGTTGTTAATATTGCATAACCTCCTGTAAAAATTTTTTTTAATTTGCATGTGTAACGGTGGCAAGTCTTACATAGGCGATGCTGAGAATAAATTTCCCTCTGGTGTCCAAGGAGTATTCCTTCTTCCCACTCTCAACGCCAAAGATGTTCACCTTGCCAAGATGGCTGCCCGTGGCAATGTATTTCGAGTCAGGTGAAAATGCTACACTCCAGGCATCGACTAAAAATCAACAATGAAAGAGCAAAAAAAGTCTCATGTTTATTAAAAAATACATAATAATAAGGAAAATAAGAAATAGTCATATTTCATGAACGAAAGTGATCCTCTTGCCACAAGAAGTTGAATAAGAATCTATACATTAAAGATAATCATGACCTAAATTTTAATTATTAGACATCTAAATGTTGCTCAATACAGATATGCAAACCATGTCATGAGTAATCGTGGCAATGAATTAGTAAGTAGTTTTTGCTTCTGTTCATCTTACATTATCAGATTAAAGTGCCAAAGAGCCAGGCCATGTAAAATATCTCCATCATCAAACACTCTAAAAAAGCGTCACCATAAAGCGTCTTGAACGTCTCACCTGGTCCTGCATCCATGGATTTGACCTGTTTGCCAGTCTCGAGGTCCCAAAGACGGATGTGAGCATCCAGGGAGCTGGAGGCGGCGATGGCACCATTCTGGCTGATGTCCACGGACACCACACCCAGCTGGTGGCCTTCCAGAGTCCACTGTAGCTCCAGCTTCTCATCTGACCTGCAGAGGGCAGTCAAGAATCCAGAGCAGGGAAAAAATTTACATTTTGGAGTATGAAGAACAAATCTATCCTTGTGCAAAAGTAATTTTTTTTAGAAGAAGGTTCCAGAGTTTGTACATTTTGGAGAACTTTTATTTTCTGTGCTGGCAGCAAAGTGTTTAGGGAAGAGATAGAAGGGTAATGAAGCACTTTTGGACACTTATGGGGTGATTATTCACGTATGATGCTGGAATGGAATGATGGGAGATCTTCATCAATACAACATCTTTACAGATCATATATCACGACTTGTTTTTGCGGTCAGTGGACCATTTGGAAACACGTTTTGGATCACTGTCCTGCTGGTAGATCCAACTTTGACCCAGTCATCAGATCTAGGCAGAGGCAAACAGATTTAAAATCTCCTGAGACTTGAAAAAGTTCATGCATCACACCTTACCAAGGTTCCCGGGGGGGGAAAAAGCCTTAAAACTTCATAGGTCTTCAATAATACTTAACAGACTAGATTTATTTCTTTTCAGTATTAGCATCCTCCTCTTTCCCCCAAGTCATTAAACATCTTGAGTGTTTTGTAACCAAAGACCTCAAAGTTCCAGTAGCTTCCAAGAAAAGGCTTTCTTCTGGCAATGTTTCCCAATAGTTTGATGGCACAGATGTGTCTACGTGTGGATTTAGGTCAGTTATGCAGAAACACAGTATGCTTCCATGTAGGTTCAAAAAGTGCTTGCCGTGTTTTGTGTAAAGAGTGCCAGCAGTTCTGGTGCTTATTGTATGTATAACTCCACACCCTAATCGCTAATACAGTGTACTGCTTTATTCCAGTATTCGCTTAAAAGCATGCAGTAGATTTCAGAACCATAATGTGGATTTTCTGCATTATATATGCATGATGATGCATGTGATGATCTTAGTGTGTCTGGAGGAAGTGATAAAGTCTAACATATTATGAATGTGTTACAGCGTGATCTTGGTTCCCCAATGAGTACAGCATTTGTGTTCAGTTAGTGGTCAGTGATAGCTCAGGACGATTACCATTTCCACACTTTCACCATGTCATCCAGAGAGCCAGTGATGATAGTTTCTGATCCGTCCTTCTCACTTCTCCCCCATGCTGCCGTCCATATGGCATCGTCATGGGCTACAGACATAGACAGTCAGAGGAGCTCAGTGACTACTTCAAAACAAATACATATGGTAAATATCCACTTCAATGACATGCAGATAGATATTTATAATCAGTATGTTAATATTGATCAATTGTTAACAAAGGAAAGCAGCAGTTCTTTAATTCCTTAGTATATTCAGCTCACAAAGCTTCAGGTTTCATGCTAGGACACTCGCAGATCGTTAACTAGCCGAGCCGAATCTCATGCAGTTTTTGTGCAAAAGGTACATAGGAGGTTACAATTCCATCATGGTGCATGTTCAAACAGTATTGTTTAATTGTTAGTTAAATATATTAACTGCTAAGCTACCATGTGCTATTATCTTACAATTATCTCATGAATTGTGAGGCAGCTGTTCAAATTGGATACAGGGGCAATTCAAGTCAAACTGGGACTTTTGATTGTACAGAATAACAATATAGTTATTTCTCTATACAACCCCCTGCAACACTAAGATACTTATTCCAGCGTTTTACATGTGCTTGATTACCACCAAGTAGAAGGTTGGAGGAGAAACGCTAGAGCCAGTATGGGACTGCCTGCTTCACGTATGAAATTCTGGCCTCCCAGGAACTCCTTTAATGGCCCAAACATGTGAAAACGGTTGAAGCAAGGTCTGGACTGTATGTAAGGATGTGGCAATAACTACCAGCTGAGTTCCTGTAATGTGCAAGCGGTGTCCGTGAATGGTTGTGTGTACAGTTCCTAAAGGCAGATGCATCTCTTCTGCAAGCTGGCGAGCGACAAATTATCTGTATATTTTCAAGGATTAGGCGTTCCACTCGCTGACAACTATAGTGGGCTCTGAGCCACCTTGCCCACGGACATACAGCCTTCTTTAAAAACGTACGCACCACTCAAATGTTTTACTGCGGCTAAGAGTCTCACCACCGCACCGTGTACTTGAAGTCTTCTGTAAATGTCTATCAGTTTTACGCCTTAATTCACAAGACATTTCATCACACGTCCTGCTCTGACTTGAAGGCACCTCATATATGTAATGTGGTTCAGGATGGAAAGGGGAAAATATATAAAGGAAACACTCACCATGCTCCTGCTTGAACAGTATGCTATACTGTATGGGAGGAAATACAGACATCAACAACAACAAGTCAGATTCACAGTCCTCTCTAAACCATGATGTTGACACACTTTGAAGTATATGAAGTACAGTTATTGCAATAACAGACTCTTACTGTTCAATAACACAGCTAAAGACAAGTCCAGTCTTATTTACCTGAGTGCTCATAGTTTCTGGTCGAGTAGTGATGTTTTCTATGCTTTATATCTGCATAGGGGGGGAAACCCTAGGTCAAACTCAAGCTCAGACTCTTAATTAACACGACACAGGCTTCTAACTACGCCGTACACTCAGTATAGACGGGCATTAGTAACGCTTTGTACACTTCAACTGTCTCTCGCAGCTTTTAGCTGCTAGTCTACACTGCACTCGTTTTTATCAACAGTTTATAAAACAGCAGCAAATCCGCCCCAATATTAGCACAGCTTTCAGTTTCTAGCCCGCGAGAAACAGTTTCGTGTACATAAAGCGACCTCGAATTAAAACAGAGCAGAACAAATCAAACAAAACCGCATTTCTGAAAAGATGCTTACCGCTTTTCCTCATCAGTGAGCCGCCATGATAGCTGCCCGCAATGCATTATGGGTAAGGGGAGAAATATTGGCATGGTGCGCTACTTCCGGGATTAGCAACAGAATGAAATGTATAACAAAACAATGCACTTAATAAATATATTTTAATAATTCTAGCAGTCATTCAAATAAGTATTAATGATGTTTCATAAAATTTAAAAGTATTTAAAATAAAAACTATAATTTAAAATCATTTTAATTGTATAACGTTCATAATAAATGATATCCCCCCCCCAACTCTAGAAGTATTGCATTTGTTTGTTTTCATAATTGAATTTCCAATAAAAAGTTATTAACAAAAAATTAAATAAATGATATTTAAGCAGGTGCTGTTTTGTTCCTCTGCACTGTCACAGTTACTCTGACTAAATGTTAAAATTATAAACATGAATCCATGCATTCATATAAATGCATAAATAACTTCTCCAAGTGGCACAGTGGTCACCAGGGTTGGAGGTTTGGATCTCATCTGTGGTCTGTGTGTGTGTGTGTGTGTGTGGAGTTTCTCTCCCTTGTGCCGGATGGGTTTCCTGCTGGTACACTGGTTTTCTCCCACAGTCATTAATAATGACGAGTTCTAGCCTGACTGGTGTATTACAAATGTGTTAGATGTGTTTTAGGTCAAACTGCCCCTAATATACGACTGGACATTTGCCTGATTTGTTTGCGTATTTATGACACTTAAATGATTGAGATCATTAAACAAATTTTTATATTAAACAAAGATAACTCAAGTAAATTGTCCAGGGTGTACCCTGCCTTGTGCCCTAAGCCTCCTGGGATAGGCTCCAGGTCCCCGCGACCCTGAATAGAGGATAAAGCGGTATAGAAAATGAATGAATGAATGAACTCAAGTAAATACAAAAGTGCAGTTTTTAAATGATGATTTCATTTCTATAAAAAATAATAATAATAATAATTTTTTTTAAAAAGCTCTTCACACCTGCTTGGCTCTATGTGAAAAAGTGATTGCTCATTAAACCTAATAACTGATTGTGCTACCCTTTGCACAACAAGTGCAATAAAGTATTATGCGATAACTAGATAACTAGTCTTTCACATTGCTGTGGAGGAATTCTGGCCCACTCTTCTTTGTAGAATTGTTTTAAATCTCAATCAGATTTAAGTCTGAACTTTGACTAGACCACTCCAAAAAGAAGTGAAGTCCAGTCCAGTCCCGACCAGTTAATTTTGTGTTTTTTGAGCCATACAGAGGTGAACTTGCTGGTATGTTTCAGATGTCCTGCTGCATAACCCAAGTGCCCTTGAGCTTGAGGTCTCAAACTGATGACCGAATATTCTCTTTCAGGATTTTCTGGTTGAGGGCAGAATTTATGGTTCCATTATTTATGGCAAGTCCTCCAAGTCCTGAAGCCCCAGACCATCACACTACTTCCACCATATTCGACTGTTGGCATGATGTTTTTTTGTTTGTTTGTTTGTTTGTTTAAATAAAAATGCTGTGTTATTTTTTATGCTAGATGTAAGGAGATGCACACCTTCCAAAAAGTTCTAATGTTATACAATCAGTCCACAGAATTTTTGCCCAGATCTCTTGTGGATAATCAAGATATTTTTTGGCAATTGTAAGACAAGCGTTTGGCTCAGTGGCTTTTGCCTTGGAACTCTCCCATAGATGGCACTTTTGCCCAGACTCTTTCTTATTGTTGAATCATGAACACTGACCTTAACAAGTAAGGCCTGCACTTCTTTAGATGTTGTTCTGGGTTCTTTTATGAGCTTCTGGATGAGTGTCATTGTGTTCTGGAAGTAATTTTGGTAGGTCAACCATTCCTGGGAAGTTTCACCACTCATCCAAGTTTTCATTTGTGGATAATGGCTCTCACTGGAGTTCCAAAGCCTTAGAATTGTTTTGCATCCCTTTCCAGACTGATACATGTCAATTATTTTTTTCACATCTGTTCTTAAATTTCTATAGCTCTATAGTTGCTTTTTAAATCATTTAGCGTGCTTAACTTTTTCAGACAGGATCTATTCAAGCGATTTTTTTGATTCAGTGGGTCTGGCAGTAATCAGGCCTGGGTTTGGCAAGTGAAATTTAATTCAGCAATTACTTTTTCATATAGGGCCAGGCAGGTAGGGACAGCTTTTTGTATTTATTCTGGTTATCTTTGGGTAACATTGAAATTTGTTTCATGATCTGAATGATTTAATGTGACAAATAGGTAAATAAATAAAAACAGTGGTCGGTCAAATACTTTTTCATTTTAATCTTATACCATGAAATATTAGAAAATGTATCAAGCATAGAAATGAGCAGTGGTTGGCAGTCCTGTGATTTAAACTCAGGGATTTAATACAGTATTATTCATGATGTAGGTGAAATCTGAGTTAACATTTATATGTAATTTCAACATTTGTGGTAAAAACTTAAGGTGTTAATTGGTTACTTGATTCATTTAAGTTTTACAGTTTTTTTTTTGGCATAGAGAAGTGCTTTGCATCTGATTGTCATCTTACATTTTCCTAAAAAACAGACTGAATTTTGTCCATAAGTGTTAACACTATGTGTGAAAGGGTTGAAATATGAATATAAATCTTTTTATGTCTGTGAGTGATAAGGGCCTTATGAAAGAAGCTCATCAGAGACTTTTTAACACCTCTGTCTCTAATACTCACATGACCTAGATTTCGGAAGGCAGGAAAAGAACCAGAGAGAGTTTATGAGAGAGAGAGAGAGAGAGAGAGAGAGAGTGTCCTTGAAGAAACAAAAACCCACCGCAGGACTTACATACAGATTCACATTTATCTTTGATTACAGCACGCAATGAAATGATTCCTCATACTCCCAGAACCACTCGCACAGTTTGAGTCAGTTGTCTTTAATGTTTTTGTAAATTATAGGGAGAGAGGAAATATTTCTGTTCTTAAACTGAATACTGTAGATTGTTTTAAGTAGATTTCTAAATTTTTAACTGTAGCAATAAACAATCATCATGATTTTGAAATTACTGATCTATTCCTAAAACTATACAGTCAAGAGCAAACAAGCATGAAAGGCAATACTATGTAGCCAGTATTAACCAGAGATTGGGCTTTGTTAATATACCAATAAATCTCATTACATACTGCAGAAAATCCGAGCAAGTGAAAATATCTTAAATATTCTCTCCATATATTGAGCCTTCCTTATGGGAAAGTTACAATAAACCAGATCTAAGATTATTAATCCATTTTAGAGTTTTTTTTTTTAAAGAATCAAGCCAAAAATAGCCAATTGTTTCCAGATGGAGGCAAAATTATGTGCAATAATATAATGATGTTTTAAAATGATTTTTTTTTAAATGATGAGAAATATTTTTAAGTCTTATGCAATAAGAAGTAAAAAATAAAAATAAAAATCCCATACACACACAAAGGAGAGGAAAACACTTTGAGGATTGGGACTCACAGGATTTGCATAAAGATTAGACTTTGGAGCAAAGAAAAAAGGTCATGTGGTCTGATGAGTCCAGATTGGCCCTATTCCAGAGTGATGGTTCCATCAGGGTAAGGAGGGAAGCACATGAAGCGATGCACCCATCATGCCTACTGGGCCACTGGACAAGCATGAGGAGGCAGTGTTATGATCTGGGTTTGCTTCAGTTGGTCAGGTCTAGTCTCATCAACGTTATGTGACAATAAAATGAAGTCAGCTGATGACATGAATGTACTGAGTGACCAGGTTATCACATCTTCCCTGATGGCAAAGGCATATTCTAGGACTCAAACTGTCAATGAGTGCTTCTTGGAGCATGAGGAATCATTTTCCACACCACACTGTGTGATGTAATCAAAGCCAAAGGCAGTCAAATATCAGAGTGGGGGTCCGGGAAAATGCAGTGTTGCTGCTTTAATGTTAGATATTGAAATAATGGATATAGATATTTTCTATTTCTATTAATAATAATAAGAGGAAAGTAATTCATTATATTAATCTTTGTAACTTCCAGAAGTTCTGTCTCATGAAGGTGACAGGAACATCGCCCGCAGCACAGCTCAGCACAATACTGACATTTCTGTCACTAATAAGAGACAATATTATTAGATCATGCTCTGATTTAGTTTCCTCAATAGAGCTACTGTCTGGGACTAATGTGACATTTTTTCAAGACTATAATATTCAGTGCTTAGAAGGCAAATGTTAATAAGAAGGTTAAATAAGTAAATCTAGACATACAGTATGACAGATCATGTCATTCTAGTTAAAATACCTAGGGTGATGTGATATGGCACATTGAGAAACAAGCTTTAATCTTAGTACGATTTGCATAGATAACATGGATGGAAAGCTATTCTAGTAATTGTAGTCTATTGTGAAAAGTTAGATTGTTTGTATAGATAGAGATTCTTAATCCTCTCTGTTTATGCCTTTGTGTTCAGCTCAGCCTAAAGATCCTGAAACAGGCTCATTAAAATGCACTCATCAGACAGCTCTCTGCTCTCAGACGAATTTACATCTTGAGCCGTGTTGGTCGTGAGAGAGAGAGAGAGAGAGAGAGAGAGGCACAGGGACAGAGAAGAGTGACTGTAGTGAGCAAAGAAGACAGTAGAAGCAGGAAAGGGAGAAAGAGAAAAGGAGGGGCAGGGAAGGAAGCTAGTAAAGGAGGGAGAGAAGAGGAGCAAAAAAGCAGGAGAGAGAGAGAGCATAAGAGAGAGGGAGAAAGAAGAGGTTCTCGGTCTGAAAAAAAACCTGCCTGAAGAAAATGCATCCCAACTTTGCCGGCACCTGGAAAATGAAGAGCAGTGAGAATTTTGATGAACTTCTCAAAGCCATGGGTAGGATTCATCTTCTGTCTAATTCTTGCATTATTTATCATGACGCTGACACAAATCAAACATTCCTACTGGAATATCAAATGTGTGCATCCTGATATCAGTTAGTGTGATAAGCGACTGATGCATGGATTTCAGCCGGAACAGGCGTCGCTTTTATAGAGCAAAAGGGCAGGCAGTAGATCGAGGACTAATTAGTGATGGTTTTCATTAAAAGTAGATCAGAACAGGATGGACCCAGGGCTCTGATGATTCTCTCTAATTCTGTTGCTTGGTTTAATAAAAAATTCTTAAGGTTTCTGCAGGAGACTTCTGTCAGATCAGTCCCCTGAGTAATCAGAGATCTCGAGACAGTCTGTGTGAAACTGGGTCAGTCAGTTTTCTGCTATAGATTTTTGCTCTTATGCATTAGTGTATACTGATGTGTTATTATTTTCATGTGGCATAGTCATGTGTGGCACAAGCCGCATGAACGACGCCTTGTAAAAACTGAAGAGAAATACTTTAGTTATTATATGATTAAGGATATGATAAAGGATTACAGGGGAATGAAGCTTCCCCACCATTCTTTGATTAGAACGGCAAAGAAAACTACGCTGTGAGATAAAAATTTGATGGAAATTATAACAATAATAATACAATAAAATTAACACAGTTTCACT
Organism: Clarias pachynema; assembly: GCA_030014365.1. NCBI lineage: Eukaryota > Metazoa > Chordata > Actinopteri > Siluriformes > Clariidae > Clarias > Clarias pachynema. The sequence continues at coordinate 25,542,453 of JAQMYL010000012.1, forward strand.
CTAATTTTTTGAGAAATGCTTTCATTAAAAATGCAAAATGGTTTACTTTAATAAAGACAAGTGCAACCTGTTGGAATAATATTGTAGATCATTTACTGGCTGTATTGTGTAATGGAAGTTTGACAAAACCAAAAAATCAAAATGTTAGTGTTATAATAAAAAACACCGGACCAACACTGAAATCTGAACAGTTTAACCAACTGTAGTTAAGACATCAGGACATTAATATATTACCTGAAAACGTATCGCTCTACATCTCTGAACCCCACTCTAGTGTCTAGTCTAGCTTGCAAATCTGACTTGTGTAACTATTACTCCTGCTAAACTAAACAACTCACAAACCACAACTATGAGCATCTCCGCATGAAAGATGGGCGTGAGATTGTCACCAGAACAAAAATGTTTTTCCTCTTAGCACTTAGCTCTTACACAGAAGTGCAAACTAAATTACTCCTCAAATTCACATCTGCAAAGGATTGTGCTCAGAATTACAGGGCACTATAGCACAATGTTTCAGGTTTGAGTGTGTGTACGTGTGTGTGTAAGCACCTGGTAACATCATCACAGCAGTGTCCATATATTGATGAGGCAGATTGCAAGAGATGGGATTAAGGCTCATATATAGCTTTGGTATTCCCTCATCGCTCAGAGCAGCATCCATGTCAACTACAACATGTCAACTACAACATGTTATAAAAGACCCTCGACGTTATTGTCTAGTGCACACACACAGCTGCTCATGCTGATCATCGCCCTCATCTCCCTCATCTCAACGGCTCTAATCTGAGGTGCTGCTTGTTAGTTGTTGATTTTTGAGGCTGGTAACTCTGAATGAACTTCTGCATTTCATCATGGAGCTTGATGGATTTTGTAAATACACTCGACAATACTGTTCTTGAAAGAACTATTCCAGAACAGTCTGTGTCTTAAAATAACAACTGACTGTTGTTGTTGCTGCTACTTAATTACCTAATGCCGTGTGTGTTATTTCATAGTTTTGAAAAAATCCAGTATTGTTCTAGAATGTAGAAAATAAATCCAAAGTTGTGTCCAAACTTTTGACTCTTACTGTACATGACAACATCTAGGCAAGTGAAAATATCTTGAATACTGTAGGTATTTGTTAATAAGGTCATACACAGTTATATAAGATTATACATCAAGGTCATATTTAATATAGTGTATTTCTGGTTTAAAATGTTCTAACACGATTTAACTTCAGTTAAGTGGTTCTTTTAAAAAAAAGCTGTTTGGAAGTATTTTTTGTCAGCTTTGGCATCAAAATCTGATCTGAAAATATATGACGCAGTTTGTCTTTAGTACAAGTCTAGCAAAAGTAATATTAATAAATAAATATAGGAAGTAAGTATGTACAAAAAATGTTTAAAGAAATCTTGTAAATGAAATATATTGTATATTTACAGTATATACATTTATATAATTTATACAGTAGAATTAACTTTATATATGTAAAAGTGGCATTCAAGTCTGACCGGGCATTTTGATTCTGCTTAATAAAAGAATACAGTAATACAGTTATGAGATTAAAAACTCTGTATGATCCCCTGAATAGGAAAAGTTTTCTCAGTATGCCAGAGCCATTATCAGGCTGCCTGCTTCACATTTAAAATGCTGGCCTTCCAGGAACATCTTTAATGGCATAAACATGGGGAAATGGCTTGGAGCGCGATCAGGGATCTGTACAGGGATATGTGGCAATAACTTCCAGCCGAGTTCCTGTAATGTGCATCTGGTGTTGGTAGATGATCGAGTGTACAGTTCCCGCAGAGAGATGTGTCTCTTCTGCAAGTTGCCACGGTTTAGGCATTTAGGCGTCCCAATCAGCCCACAGGAACGACTGCAGTGGGTTCTGAGCCACCTCAGCCAGGATCATCATTCATGGATGTACAGCCTTTTTTAAAACCTCTGCCCCATTCAAATGTTAAGAGTCTCATCACGGTACTGTCTCTGAAGGCTTCTGTAGATATCAATCAGTTTTACGTCTTCATTCACAAGAAAATTCCAGTTTGACTTGAAAGCTCATGTTATGCACACTTGCCAGGATACTAAGCATTATTGATTGAATATTATAATTATTGATGATGATGATGATTTCATATCAATATTTACAAGTACTGAAGCTCAGCTTTTTGTTTATAAAGGAAAATGTTTTAGAAAAATGTAGATGTCATGCCGGTTTCTGGCTAAGAAATGCATCACATTTTACTTATTCACAGTTATCATTTGCATTCGACTGTGATTAATGCAGATCTCCACACTACGAATCCTGAAAAACTGCATAAACACAGAAATAAAACTTTAGGTTAATACCATACCCAGGTTTTTAGTTCAAATGAGTTCATTATATCTACGGCATTTAAAACCAGACCACAGAAATCCAGATTCATTAAAAGCCAAATCTTATCCGATTGTGTCTCACTGACAGTCGAGGCAGAGTTTATGGAGCTGTGGGTGGGATAAGATACATACAAAATACACATTTCCCACCAGGGTCCACTGGTGCAGAATGAAGCAGCAAAAAAAAAAAGAAAGAAAAGCAAAACAGAGCTTAAAAACGTGAAAACAGTTTTCTGAGAAAACATCCATGCTGTGAGACAATCCTACCAGCTCTCTCTCACTCTGCCTAAACATTGCAACACCACATTCTTATTACAGAAAGTTGTCTCATACTGTAAGTGAAGCTTTCTGTCTGTTCCCCCGGCATGACGCTTCTGGGTATTTGATTGACATTATGCCTTTCTTTTTTCTTTTCTTTTGGTGCAACTGCTCTCCATTGGTCATAGTCAAGGGTGGGGTTGGGGTCGGGTGAGTTCTCTGGGCAGAGGAGATTGTTCTGACCCTCATGCTGTGCCCTGTCAGGCGTGAACGCCATGCTGAGGAAGGTGGCCGGGGCGGCTGCTGCCAAGCCTCACGTGGAGATCCGGCAGGATGGAGAGCAGTTCTACATCAAGACCTCCACTTCGGTGCGTACCACGGAGATCAACTTCCACATCGGCGAGGAGTACGACGAAGAGACGGTGGATGGCAGGAAGTGTAAGGTACACTGTGAGAAACTTACATAAGAGACTTACAGAAGGGGGTGTGTATCTCCAACAGCATTGCAGAACATGGTTAAATGATGAGCAAGGCTTGCTTTAGCTGCTTGTTCTACCTATTAACTTCACTCTTGTAGGAACGTTAATACTCGTCAACCAGACTCATTAATGAAACAAGAAAAAACACTAAACAGGAAAAAGGAAACAATACAGAGTGAGCATGAAGTCTTTTCCTTATTTCAAACATATCTTACCAAACACCTAGGCTATATATAAGCATATGCTTACGTTTGACGTTTAAGAACTTTAACATTATGTGCTCCATTCTCATTATTCACACTAAAGCATCCATTATCCTAGCATTCCAAGTTCCAGCTGGTGAACAGGTCACTTTGCCTTTGGTGTATCTTCCATAAACAAAAAGTAAAAGGGGTCATGTGTGGTCAACGTGCTGGCCAAGTTTGTGTTGGTCCATCTATCCCAGTGCATCGGTTTGGAAAGAGTGCATTCAAGAACTGACGATCTACTGGACTCCATTCTGGTGGTGCACCATAAAGGAGCGCTCTTCAGTATGCAAACCACTTAATCACTGAATGTAATCTATTTGGACCTTAAAAGTACAACTCTTTAAGCATCTGTAATTCTGAGAGCATAGATCCACTGCTAGACATTTATCCCTTATGAAAGGTTCTGCATTTAATATTCATATCGTGCTTCAGCATTATTATTACTCTCCATAGAACTATATCAATTTAATACACTCTAAATATTCCTCTTGGTAAATAGATTTCATGGTGTGGTATAAGTGATGAGAAAAAGATGTAGAAAGACTAACCTGAGGTTGGGATGTGGAACAACACTGTCATGATGCATTTCTTAATGAACACTTTGCACTCCAGAGGATTATTAAATACAGCTGTGGATTCTTCACTGCTAGAGCCTGATCATATATTCCACTCGTACAGTATACTTTAATGAATCATTAAAGAAATGTGATCAAAGGATATATTTTCAGTCTTGGACTCTTCACTAAAATCAGCTTAGGTCATTTGGGTTTCCTCAAAGATTTTGCCGCCACAGTAAATCGGTCTGTTAGTTCGTTTGATGCAAAATCTGCCCGTCTTTTTAAATGAAGACGTCTAGAAACTTCTCTGCATGTAATATATCAGTGTTAGACTCTGGTGTGTTCAACGCAACACTCACTCACTCTTTGTCTACCCTGCTTTAATCTGTATACAATATATACTCTGAGTCAAGAGGAGCCTGAAGCCTATCCCAGGAGACTTGGGGCATGAGGCAGGGTACACTCTGTACAGGGTGCCAATCCATCGCAGGGCACACACACATACACACACTCACACGCTCATTCACACACTACAGGCAATTTGGGTAATCTGCATGGCTTTAGCCTGTGGGAGGAATCCAGAGGACCCGGAGGAAACCCACCCAAATATGGGGAGAACCTGCAAACTCCATGCACAACAGATCTCGGGTGGGAATCGAACACTGGACCCTGGAGGTGCACAACAGTAATAGATTAAAAAAAATAAAAAATAAATTAAAAAACTCACTAAATATTGTTCTTTAGTTTCCTGTAAAGATATTTTATATTTTTTTCTGGTGAAACCAATAACATCAAAGAAAGAGACTAACTTGATGTCATATTGTATGCATGTCATATATATTATTTGTATATTTATTAGAGATGTTCCGATACCATTTTTTCCCTCCCGATACCGATTCCGATACTTGGGCTCAGGGTATCGGCC
>JAQMYL010000012.1:25550234-25564951 GCA_030014365.1 Clarias pachynema
TATCGTTAGCTCCAGCATGTACCACTATCTTAGAGAACCTGTGCTGTCCTAGAGCCCTAAGATTACCTGCTATGTCCAGTGCTCTGGCTCCCGGGATAGACCTAACCACCTAATGTTGCACTTTATAAATTCCTCAACTACAATACACTATCACTTCTCCGGGAATGGCGTCTCGATTCGAGACTGAGCTCATTTGCTAAAGATTACTCCCTACAGATCCAGCATGTATTCATATTATGAGCTGAAGACACAAGTCTTTTCCATGCTCCACACAGATGATGCTTGTGATTCAGAAGTTCCACTTCACTCGCTGGTGTAGTTTTATAGATACACTCATAATGGCTAAAGCAAACGGCTCCTGGCAGGTCTTCCCCTGCGTGCCATCCGAGCCCTGCGACCGATCCACAATGCTTCTACACAACCTGATTTAAGTCCACCACCCCACCTCCCTCTCATCACCCCATTGCACTGTTTTGGTGCCATTCCTCATTTCTCCCTCGTTCTCTCTGATCTCTGCTACACCTTTGATATGGTGATTAATAATTCACTCACACTGCAGCTCTGTGAATCGCTGTCTACCGGCTGTCACTTCAATTGGCTCTAAAGCTAGAGTAACGCTTTATTCAAAGAGTTTAAGTGCCTGGAATGAGGATTTATTGAAGTGCAAACCTCTAAGTAGTTTAACACACAACCACAGACCAAGGCCAAGACTCATTAACACTGTTGCACATTCTTAAAAATTCACACAACTTGCACAAAACTTTGAGCAAAACTCTTGGAGCTTAAGGTTGGGACAATAACTTAAATCCTTACCACCTCTGATCATACTATTTTGATTCTGGAAATGTACTACAGTATGATGGTTTTCTAAGAGTTTGTAGTTATCAGTTAATTCTCAGAGTTAAATGTCTGGCGATTAGTCCAAATTTGTATTTATCGAAACTAAATTTGGACTAGTTTAATTGCCAGAACTTTAAAACTTAGAACAGCCGAAGCAGCTGTCTTTAACCCGGTTTGAGACACATGATGGTCATGGAGATAGGATAACCGAGCACTGAGGGGAATCAATATCTTAGAAAGTTGGATGGATTTATAATGATCATGTCCAACTTGCACCAGTTTTCTTTCGTTTAACCTCCCACCCAAGCCTACAGAGCATCCATCCTGTTTAACAATCTTGGAATCACAGCAAACCCCAGGGAGGATTTCATTCCTGTCCCAGGCAGCTGCTTGTGGTCTGAGGGATGTTCCTTTCACTCATCTATGTTTAGTGCTTGAAGCGTTTTATAATAATCCAGTCTAGACCCGGGATAAACACTATTAATAAAGCTACAATCTAAAAAAAAGTGCCAAAAAAAGAAACAAGCCATTTGGGACATGCTGCTGGAGACATCCGCCGCAAGGGTCTGAAAGGACACACAGGACAACACAGGACTCTGAGCCAAGAGCTGAAAGGCTATCACTGCAATGCTCTGTAATGAATCCTGTCTCCCTAATGCCCAACCACAGACATGTCATCCATTACACGCAGTCTTTATTGCATTAATGAGGGTGTCTAAACTGACTGCTAGCACTCCAGTCATGTTTATTGCTCTCTGTTGATGATGTCTCTGTATGTTCCATTGTGTTTGTAGAGCTTGGCCACTTGGGAGACAGAAAACAAGATTTACTGCAAGCAGACGCTGGTAGATGGTGATGGGCCCAAGACATACTGGTCCAGGGAGCTGAAGGGGGATGAACTCATACTGGTGAGCATGCATGGGTGGATGGATGGATGGATGGATGGAGTTCCAGTTGCCGATGAGCAAAATGGGTTCCCCGACCCAAAACTCACCAATCATTTCATACAAAAATTGTGAATGTTACAGACTGTATCTATAAATTTACACAACACCTGACAAACTATTTTGCTCATTTGAAGTTTAAATACAGTAGGAGTAAACGCTTTGCCTGCTTTTAGACATCTCCAAAGCTCAACTTTGCTTGGTAAAGAATCATCTGCCAGCTTTTTCTCAATGCCTTAATCTGCACTCAGATGGCTGTCATACAATTATAGAATTCCAAAGATGTTAAAGGATTTGCCCAGTGGTTATGGAGCAACACCGAGCCTTCCAAAGAAAGGGAGAGAGACAGAGAGAGAGAGAAGACAGAAATAAACCCGGTGCACTCTGCAATCACCCAAAAGCTAGGCAAAGAGCCAGAAAACACATTCAGGAGCTCCACTCAATCACCTCCCAGCAGCATGAGTGAACTGTTTAGCAACCTTTACATGAACTTTCACTCAACCCCTTGGAAATAAACAACACTGCCTATTCAGCCATTGATACACCAGTCAATGATAATGCTGAGAAGAGAAGCCGACAGAGCAACAAAGCAAGGTTGCTTTGACAGATTAGTTAGAAGCCTACTTAACATCCGGGATACTCAAGCAAAAAAACAAAAAAAAAGAGCTAAAAAGCTCCACAAACATATACTCTTTGTGATTTTTCAGAATTTGTATGATGTTGGAGGATTGAAATTAAATAAAATTGCCAGTAAGATGACAATTATACTTAGTGAACCTGAACTTCACCCTGAATTTTATGTATGGACTAAGAAAGTTGAGGAAAATGATAGAGGTAAGGAGCATCATTCGACTTTTGCTATACGTAAATTTAAATGCACAAAAAGAGAAATTCATCTTCGCATAAAAGCACTTCATCCTGGTCAGGGGTGTGGTATATCTGGTGCCTTTCCTGGGAAAACTGCATGTAGATTGTGAGAATTCACCCTCATTCATACACTCGTTCACTCCTATGGGTCATTCAGCACAGCCAGTCCACCTACTGGCATGTTTTTGGGATGTGGGAGGAAGCGGATAACTTGGGAGGAACCTCAAGCGACACAGTGAGAACATGGACAGAATATTTTCCCCTTCGATCTCGGGCTTCACTGCTTTTTAATGTACTTAATGTATTCTTGACATGCATGCAGTGTTCTTGTCCTACCGAGAGCATTTTTCTGTAAATTTTAAGCTGATGTCTAGAAACCATATGGAGTTATGGTGCCAAATTTGAAAACACAGACTGGATTATATGAAGGTTGGGCTGATCGTGACCATCAGCCTCCAAACCAGACTAAGCCCTGGAATGTGCCAAAGCGTCCAAATGAAATAGCAGCCTGACCTGGATGACCGTTCAGCGGCTCCCTGTTCATCATAGATGTTCATAGGCGTCTAAACAAACCACAAAGCATAGAGGAATTATGGGAAGAAGGAAGAGAAGAAATTCTAAATAAATACAATTAAGCTTTCTGATTATGCTCGTCTTTGGGGGTTCACAGTTAATCTAGGGCACATTTCCATAAAACATGCATGCTTCATTACATTTTTAGAAAGCATAAATTAGCCAAAGACAATGTACGCTTTTCAAACTGTTTTGAAGTAGACTTTTTAATGGTATGACGCTGCACTCATGCTGATCGTGACCATTTTTACGCCTCTGTTTCAAGCAGCTGCTGATTTTCACTGATGTCTGAGGTGGCACTCTGCCCCAAAAAGCACAATAAAAAAAATTAATAGGGTTTGCTGTGTTTTTTTAAAAAAACCCTTTCCCCCTGGTTTCTCTCAGACATTTGGAGCAGACGATGTGGTGTGCACACGGATCTACGTACGGGAATAATGCTTCGGATTTCATCGGCCAGTCATGAAGCATCATGGTGAAATCCAACATCCAAGAGACCAAAATCTCCCCTTACGTCAATCAACAGTCCTTCAGTTTACTGTGATGTGGGATCAGAGCAACATGTTCATTCATCTTAATCTTCTCTTAACTGGCCAATTGTGCACTTCCACTTGTGTCTTCTAGCTGTGGTTATGTGCTAAACATTCATCCAGTAGTCTTTTTTTTTTTTAGCTGTGCAATTTAGTGGTATTGCATACGAACACAAAGGAAAAACAGGAATAAAAGTGAAACACAGAATCAAAAGTGTGTGTATTGTGTGTTTGAGTACAACACATTTTGTGTCAAAAATTATGTATTGAAAAAAGAAAGAATGATAGACAGAAATACAACTGCAAGTATGAAATGAATGTCAAGGTGAAGCTCATTTTTCATACATCTGTATACGATGTTTTTCATACATCATAGCATACATCTGTGGAAACAGTGATGACTGGTTATAACACTCACCTACACAATATTATTAAAGTGGTTTGAATGCTACATCTGATCACTCTACAGTACCAGTCAAAAATTTGGAAACAGGTTTGGATATATTTTCTACGTTCTAGAACAATATTGGATCGTTTCAAAACTATGAAAAAGAACATATGGAATTAAACACGTTTAAATGTCAGCTGTTCTGAAATAGTTCTTGCAAGAACAGTATTAAGTGCATTCACAAAACCCCATCATTCACCATCATAAAACTGGCTCTTCTGCAGAGGAGTAGCTCGTTAGAGTTACCAGCCTCAAAAATCACCAATTAACGGCACATCGGGTTAGAGCCATTATGAAGGCTTTACAGATCATAAGTATTAACTGTTCCATAGAGATTATTGCATGTCTTAGACACTTTCAGGATTGTTTTACAGTTTGGACGGAAACAAAAATGTAATTAGAAGGTGTGTCCAAACTTTTGACTGGTAATATAGATGTACTATGCTTAAGGACGAGACATGCTTAGTTCACTTATCACGTCACAACTTTATTTATTTTTTTTAAATGGCACTTTAACTGTCTAACTTGCTTAAATAGAATTAGATTTAGCTTTTCATTTCCCTTTTTATTTCAACATTTCCAATATACTAACAGATTTGAAGACAGATGTCAGCACCTGAAGGATTAGCATTGTTTTCCTGACCTTAAACATGTTAAAATTGTCTTGCAAGAAAAGAGACTTTCTGTGTGGCTCAGGATGCCGTCATAATTGAGCCACCAGCGTTTCTCATACAGCACTACAACAATTACTCAGTCTGGGTCTCTCCCGAAGCTTCAGGCAGGGAACAGGGTGAGGATGGAGAGAAAAAGATGAGGCATGCCAAGAGTAGTACCAGTCATTCATTACTCTTTCTACCTCACAGACCGAAATAGATTAAGACAAACTTAATAGTCTTTCATTAGATAACTTGATTATATTTACCTACAGAGGGAAAAAAAAAAATGAAGTGGGAGACGAGTCAGTGTTTAATTCTATAATTCCAATTCATTCATTCATCAATCAGTCTGGCTTATCCTGGTGGTTCTGTATCCGGAGCCTGTCTCAGGATTGCTGCATGTGAGATGTGAACATACATTGTACAACCCACCTATGTAATATCACTGCGCAATCTCACACAACCACACAGCGGGCAGTTCAACGTAGACAGCAAATCATCCAAACCAATGTACACTAAACCAATGTACACCAATTTCAATACCAAGTCTGACAAAAACCTCTGTGAGGACTTGATTGTTTCCAATTGAGTGGGTGATCTATAAGCTTTTTCCTTTGAAGAGAAAATCTTAATTTTTTTTTTTCTCCTTTGGGCTTTTGTCACTTTGTCTCAGTCTTGCCCTGGCTTTGCCTTTAAGTTTCCAACCGAAATCCATTACATTAAAAAAAAAAATGGAAACACTTGGGTGGTCGTCGTGATCATCATCATTATAATACAATCCATATAGTGTATACTGTATAGTGTATACAGTGTACTATATAGAGTATAGTGAACTCTCTTGTGAACCACACAGTCTTAGATGTGTGCGTCAGCATGCATTCCCGGTCTTGGAGCATTAAAGTTCCATTATGGAGAAAATGAGAATTTCTTGCTGGATGAATGAGGTAACAAATGAGGAAAGATTCTTAAAGATTCAAAACACACACAAAGCAATTCTGTAATGCACAGGTTATATGACCGTAACCTGCTACAAGATTCCTACAACAATGACTTGAATTTTAACAACTGCATACTGAAATAGGCTGTATTAGTTTAACTTCACAATCTACACAACTACTCTGCATGGTCTACTTGACCTCAGTCAGAAACGTGTGCTCCTACATCACTGTCAGAAACAAAACCCTAAGCGCAGAAAACGAATCCATCTTGCATGGAGCTAAATGGCTGTCCTTTCAACGCGTTCACTTCACAAGCCTCAGACACTGCGACATGGTGGACGTTCCCATTAGGCTACAGCGCCGTTGCCATGCTTTCTGACCTGATCGCTGTTGAAAGAATCAGTTTCCCCCCGGTTGCATCTCAATAGCCCTCCCACGCGCACCGCCTGTCCCAATGATGAGCCGGGGCCCTGCCGCTCTCCTACTCGGCTGAATTAAGTCATTGTTTTGGCACAGTTGTAGGTAAGCAGAGGGGAATACAGAAACACTGGGCCTTCTGTCAGCCACTCTGTACATACCACGCTGGCTTTATAGGCATGGGAGCTTTTCAGGGGCACCATCATTTGCCAAATAGGCACATATCAGGGCATGACACTGCTCCATCCTGGAGTTGTGAGAATCCAAGGTTCTGGCGTGGATCCAAACATATAACTCAAAATGAGGAACTCGGAATGTGGTACATGATCTTCTCCAGGCTTTTATTCGTGTGTCAGGACTTGGGGCTGAAAACAGCTTGGTCACTTTTTCCTGGCGTTAGACCACAGTGCTTTGAGAGGGAGATGACAGAGTAATGGTAGCATGCTGGCTTTTCGAATCATAGCTGTGTGGCTGATTGTTTTCAGCCTTCGTTTTTCACCTCTTTTTACTGCATAAGCACTTCATTTGGGCAAATGTTGACAGAAAACCTTGTCAGTATTTGGGGTCCTTCCCTTTTAATTGCTTGAACTTAAAACTCTTATCATGGCCTTCCATAAACCAACACTTTGCTGGAATTATTGCCAAGTCCTTCTGACAGAATTAATGTAAATCAGTCAGGATTGTAGACCTCACTGAGACCTGTTTTCACAGTTCAGTCAACACATTTTCTCTGGGAATCAGGTCAGGGGTTAGTGAAAGCCACCCCAATACTTTTCACTTTGTTGTCTTTGAAACCATTCTATTCCTGGAGGTTTGCTTAGTCTTAGTTAGGTTTTGCTTAATTTTTTATCCCTCAAAATGCAACCTATTTTCTGAAGCACACCAGTCAATTTTGCCAGCAAAGCAAGCACATAACATGATGCTGCCACCACCATGTGTCACAGTTGGGATGATATTCTAAAGAAAATAAAGATTTATTATTTCTCCAAGATTTCTTCATCTGACCAGAGAATACTCCTCCAAAGACCTGGTTATCTGGTCATCACAAACACACTTTAGTGGCTTTATTATTCTGGACTGAGGGTAGCAGCTTCATAGTGTACGTGTTTAATTTGGTACGTGATGCCTCTATCTGCTATTCAGCAGTTCCTTTGTTGTTGCCTTTGGGTTCACTTGAAACTTTCAGACCAATGTTCGTTCATCACAGTCGTTCATTTGTGCCGGTTTCCTAAATTATACTGTGTCTGTTGGGCCCAAAACTCTTACATTTGCACAAAGCTGTTAGTACACATGCTTGTGCTATGTTTAGTGTTTTTTTTTTTTTAGCTGATTGAGTTGCTTGGATTTTCCTGTGGTATCAGGGGGGCAAAAAGGCAATTCATCAAAATGTACCCAACAGGTCTACTCTCAATGAACTCCTTCTGCCCAAACTTTGCCTCTAAAAATACTAGTACTAGAGTACTCTGGTATTCAGAGTTCATGGTCAACTCAGTGACTGCAAATTTCCTGGGTCCTGTGGCTGCAAAATCAAGCCCAACTCATCAGCCCTGCTCCACCATACTTGACCGTGGGTATGAGGTGTTTCTGATGAAATGCTATTTGGTTTCCCCAAACAGGTCGGTGGGCATTAAGGCCAAACAACTCCACTTGGGTCTTATCTGGCTATAGGTCATTGTTCAAGAAGCCTTGTACTTTTTCAGATGCTGTTTTGTGATACTCAGTCGTGCTTTGCTTTCTTTTCATACAGCAAAGACTTTCTCCTGGAAACCCTTCCAAACAAACAAATTATTCAGTCTTCTTCTAATTGCTACTACTTTTGGCAATTTGCTTATCGATTAATCAACTTACCCTCTTAAATATGGTGAAGGCAGTAGGGGGTATGGGTTAACATTACCCACAAGTTTTTTTTTTTTTTTTGGCTTCATTTTAGTTTTTTGTCTGATGTTGTATTTGCCTAATATTAAGATCAGATTATGTTTAATAGGGTTTTACACAAAAATACAATTAAGGGGCACAAACTTCAGAAAACTTTACAACTGAATGTAAACACTTGTCCCTCTGAAGGTCCCAGGAACTCTGAAGGTGAAATAAACCTAATTCCAATCACATGAACATGGCAGACGCACCACTTGACTCTACAAGAGAAAGGAACAGTAACATGAAAACTAAGATTAAATATCTTTAGCATGAACTTTAAGCGCAATCAAACTGTGCTAACCACATATAGACAGACACTGCAAATCCCAGGCTGCCTCACATATCGTTATCATGATAACCCTCTAAGCATCAATCTGTTGAAAATCGTCTCTAATCGCTCTAGTTCAGCTCAGAGGTAAAAGCGGCCTTGTGTGCTGTACAGGATTAGCTGCTGATTAAGGGAGAGATGCCTAGTCATGCAGAAGTTTGAGGCTCGCTGCAGTAACACCACCCCTCTCATTAGCTCTCTCACCAGGAGATGTCTCGGAGCGCACCTGTCAGGTCGTGTGTTCATGACAGCAAGTGTCTGTGTCATGCCGACTTGTCAGAAGAGCGCCATTTTCACCACTCACTAACTTCAGCATGGTGTTGGCCCTCGGTTTCAACCAACACCAAATGGTCACTGTGTGCCGCTTTAGGAAAATAAATCAACCATGTTTTATTACTTACCTTTGAAAATCCTTTAATCCACATAAATTATACCAAATACGTGTGCAACTACATGCTCACCTGTTCAAGTCTTTCATGACATCAATACATCTCTAATCTGTCTGTACATCCGGGAAGGCATTAGAGTTGACATTGCTGATCTAATGAGTAGAGCGAACAGCTTGAAGCATGTGCCTGCACCACAGGCTCCTGCTTTCCAGATCAACATACCCACACCAGCGCAGTGACTCATGCCATATGGATTAAAATAACAGCTTAGAGAGCACCGTCACTCTGGACACCCTGCCCGCCGAACGCAGTGTCTGGACGAGACTGGCACTGAAGCAAAGCGTCTTAATACTGCTCAGACTCGGTGCTCATTTACATAGAGCTCATGAAGACAAAGTTTAGTGAGGCGCTCGAAGGATGGCTTGAGACGGCATGTCCAAATGCTCATACGAAATGCTGAAAAGCTACAAGCGAACCTTTTATTAATGAAAATGTAAAAATACTGTGCATAGAAAACATCACATCATTACATATGAGGTGTGGTTTTAGTAAGCATTTAAGAAAACATACACACATTTACACTGCCATCCATCTTGGGGTAACTTTTCGCAGCCAGTCCACCACTGGCCTGTTTTTGGAACACTAATGAAACCCAAAGAATCCAGCTTAAGATCAAAGTAGGGACCATGAATCTGTCAGGAGCCAATGCAACATGCTGCTGGGAAAAAATCTACATAAAATAAATCTAATGTTTGTCTAGGATATAATAGCTTAAGGTCAAAGGTTTGTAGAACATCCCATTCCAGATTTAGTCCCTTTTTTGTAGAACCTCCATTCTTCTGGAAGACTTTCCACCAGATGTTTGGAGCATGGCTGAGGTGATCTGTATGTATTCTGCTACAAGAGCATTAGTCACAACATCCTTTGTTCCACAAGTGCTCAGTGGGGTTGAGGCCTTGAAGTGTTAATCTGCTCTAGCCTTGGCAAACCATGTCCTCATGGAGCTCACTTTGCACACAAGGGCATCATCATGCTGGAACACAGTCGCACCTCTTAGTCCCAGTGAAGGGAGATTCATATGGCTAATGCACAGAGACACATCATGAGCTTCCAGCTTTGTAGAAAAAGCTTGGGGAAAAAAAAAAAGACGTATAGATGAGATAGGTGTCCATGTGCTAGTTTTTTTTTTATTACTAACATTTTAAACCTTGCACCGCTGCTGTAAAAATACAACAACATACTGAAAACTGTGCTATTGGGTTATATGGCTGTACATACGTTTTCTTGAAAATACACATCCTCTCTACTTAAAAAACAAAATAAAACAAAAAACAGTAAAAATACATAAAGGAGAAGATTACTGCATCTCCTCTGCAGTGCTGCATGAACATTAATGCACAGGCAGGATATTGGACACTTTAAGTGATAAATAGAACTAACATCTGGCTCCCTCTTCTGACTAAACCAGGCAATGCTCAGCTAATAATGGTTGAATCTCTGACACTGCGCAGAAAGAAATGCTCCACGCATCTGCTACAAATGTCCTTTTATTATTATCTTAAATAATATCGAAATAAAGGGGCTATGATTCACAGAAAAAAAAGACATGCTTTTGTGACTCTCATTTTTAAAATGTATATAATTCATATATTTCTATATATATATATTTAAATTATCATCCAGCAGAAATCTATCCAGGGTGAAGAAGAAAACCTCGCAAGACAAATGCAGCAAGTAACATCCGCGGGGCTTCTCGGGATAGCCGAGGAAGATGTGAGCTTAAACACTCGGCTTCCTCAGTGTTCAGACTAGAGAACAGATGCTTATCCAAACAGGCAGTGATTAAGGTGTGCTGAAAAAGGAGCCCGAATTTCACCTTCCAAAAAATTAAAATGTTTTGTCTTTTCCCCCCCCTTTTCTTATAAAAACATTTCAAAAACAAGAACCTGGATACATTTCTACTCTTACAAAATGAACAATTCTTTACTATTAAAAAAACACAAAAAGGAGTAAACATGAAAAGAAGAGAAAAAGAAATAAAGGGAAAAAAGAAAACGACTATCATTATAATTAACTCCCTTTGGTAAAAACAGTAATAAACTTGTCTTGCATGTTTCCTTTTTAGCCGTCTCTCTTCCTAATGTCCACAGTAAGCCTGTAACGGTCCACGAGAACAACAATGCAGGTCTCGGTCATAAAAAAGGAGCAAAAACGTTTGGCAAAATATATACACAGCTATTTACAAACAGGGAACTGTTTCGTGAAGCGTCCATTGTAACTTTTCTTGTTTGTTTGTGTGTGTGTACGCTCTAGCTGGTGTTTTGGCATTAGGCTTTGCCAGCAACTTTATAAGGTTCACAGTCAGGGTGGTGACAAACCTATGTGCTCACGTCTCACTGTGATGTAAGAAATTTGTCATTACCACGGGAAATGATGAAAGCTTCTTTTTATAACTGTGCTTTTCCATTTTTGAAACTGTATCTCAAGATGATTGTATATTAATCCTTTGTCTATCCCTCTGTTAAGTGCACTTATCACAAGCTCAATTAATTTCCTTCTCGAGTTTTCTCCATCAAGTTCAACAGCATCTATCAGGCGATTTAGAGAGAAAGGACACGGCACTGAATCTCTCCATTGCCTGGCCTGTGCTTACAAATAATACATTAAAGCCTGAATGAGTCCAATTTCTTATTTTTAGCCTGCGACAAGCTCGGCAGGACCGGGAGACCTTGATAACGGCTCCGCTCCTACATTAAACTAAACTTCATGCAGTTTGATGCAAATTTTATCCCCATGGTTTGGCACAGACAGCAACGTGGGCACAGGTACAATTAATAACGCTTTAAAAAAATAAAAAAAGATGTACGGCAGCCACCACTACTGACAGAGCTTTAGAGCACCTTAAAAAGTTGTTGCCAAGTCCATTTCCTCGGCTGCACACTCATGGATAACCACCCAACCCGTTCATGCCGACCGTGTCACGGTGTTTTGTAGCTGCTGCTGTATTTCACTCTGTACTTGTTGATGTCCCTGTAGTAGAGCGTCTCTGGGTCGCAGGACGTAGTGCATGGGATGAGCCCTTCTCGTCCTTCTCCCATTAGCCACTTGGTGGTGTCGGTGGCCATGTCCTGGCTCACATGCTCCTTCAGCCATCCGTCCAGCCAGGACTGGAAGCGCTGGTGCAGTCTTGTGCTCACGTGCTCATGTGACTGAAACACACAGACAAACAACATCCATGTACAAAGGATGACATTTACATTTTCTTGAACTCTTTTATCCTGAGAGAAAACACACATTTAGGCTTGGAGCCAAAGCCTCTCTGGTTATCACAGAATACATAAATGAACTCATAACAGCTTCAAGTTGGAATGTGTCCAAACAAAAACATATCGGAATATTTTTAGATGGAATGGATCGGAACCGCTTGATTCACCTGATGAGCTCGCAACAGTGCGGTGCGTCTGTACATGTAGTCCTCAGACTTGAACACGTACACCATCTTGTAGGAGTTGAGCTTGAACATGCACTCCATCTTCATGTTCTCCGGGTTCTCCTTCTTTCCAGCGTCTTTTGCGTCCTTCTCCTGTTGTTCACGCCCTCGCTGACACTTCCGGATTCGCCGTAGATTTCTGTAGCAAATAAAAAATTTTAAAAAAGGGAAAAAGAAAGAAGAATAAATAAATAAACAAATAAATAAAAGGATCAATGCCCATTACAAGCTAGACAGCACGTGTGATCGGATACATTCGAGAGAAGGTGGTGGAAAATATACAATATAGCCAAATGTCACCATCCAAAGTAGAGAGAGAAATGTACAAAACAACTAAGAGGGACTGATACATAAATATGTAAATGTATCTAAATATTTTTTAAATGAAATTTAAACAGACTGAAGACATGCTGGTGTAGATCAGACGTTACTACCTTGGAAGAAAAACAGGCTTTTGCGCCAGGTGCTCTCTCAGCTCTGGAGACGTCACATCAGTACCAAGATATCGGCCCATGTAATCCGACCAGCGCTACACACACACAATATAATCTTATATGGTCTGAGAACATCATGTCCTTGCAAATACATCAAAACCCCACTAACACTTTACACATAGTTCAGCACAACAACACCATTTTCTCCTAGACTGACATTGTGGATTGTGAGGAAAAGTGTCTAACCTCTGCATCTCCTTGCTCGTCCGAGTTCTCCTCTTCTGTGTCCAAAAGCTCGATTGTCAGCTGCACATTTCCACACCCCTTAATGAACATCAGCTACAAGAGAAGAAGCGCAAAAAACACTTAAACATCCTTTTTAACCACTTTAAAACCTACACACACAGTCAAATGTTTGGACACGCCTTCTTATTCAGTGTTTTCTCTGTATTGTTTTCCACATTATATATTAATACTGAAGACACTGAAATTATGACAGAACAGATAAGGAACTATGTGGTCAACAGAAATCTGTTAAATAACCAGCAGTGTGTTTTATATTTTCGATTCTTCAATTTAGACACCGTTGATTTTGATGACAGCTTTATACACTCTTGGCACTCTCTCGGTCAGCCTCATGAGGCAGTCACCTGGAATGCTTTTCCAACAATCTTGACATTTCCAGCAGTGTTGAGTGCTTGTTGGCTGCCTTTCCTTCACACTACAGTTCCTCTCATCCCAAACTCTCTCAATTAGATTTAGATCAGGAGACAGTGGAGGCCAGGCCACCTGATGCAGCAGTCCATCAGTCCTCTCCTTCTTGGACAAATAGCTCTTGCATAACCTGAAGGTGTTATTGTCCTGTTGGAAAACAAATGATGCTCCCACTAAGTGCAATCCAGATGGGATGGAATGTTGCTGCAAAATGCTTTGGCAGCCATGCTGGTTAATTGTGCCGTTTCCAGTGTCATCAACAATGTCACAAAGCAAAGCACCACCACATCTCCTCCTCCTCCATGATTCAATGAGGGAGCCACACAGTTTAGGAAGAAACCTCTCGAAGTCTAACAAACTAAAATTTGGACCCATCAGAACAAAAGACAGTTTTTCACTGATCTGATGTCGGTTCATTGTGTTTCTTCACCCGAGCAAGTCTCTTCTGTCCTTCTGTTTGTTGTTCTTCCGATGTAAAGGTTTATTTGCCTGCAAATCGACCATCACTCACAGAGTCTCCTCTGAACAGTGGATGTTGAAATATGTCTGCTGCTTGAACTACCAGAAGCATTTAGATTGTCTCTAATATGAGGTGCTGTAAATCGGCGGTTTCTGATGCTGGCCATTCTAATAAACTTATCCTGGGACGGTCCTCCTGAGAGATAGTTTCATCATAGCATTTGATGGTTTTGCTGACTGCACTTGGGGATACATACAAAATTTATAACCTTAATTTCTTAAAATAATGACGCACAGTCTTTTCTCTTCCAAGCTGTCCTCAAAGCTAAACGTTGCTACGTTAGATGATCTAAAATATAAAAACCATCCTGGGTTGTTTAACACTTTTTGTACAATTCTATACGTGTTATTTCATAGTCTGGATAAAAACTTATTTGGTTGTGTAAGAATGAAATAAGAAATTTATTTAATAATTAAGAAATTATCTACAAATAGTAGGGATGCATCGATACCGATACTCGATACCACATTTTCTAAAGTACTCGTACTCGTTAAAAGTCCCCCGATACCGGGAACCGATACCACGTTGTGAAAAATGTCTGTTTGAGCGGCGTGTAAGGGGTTAATCACAGACGCCGAATGCCCGCCCCCAGGCCCCGCCTCCAGCTCAGACCGGGAAGAAGGCAAGTCGAGACATGTCCGTGTGGAACTATTTCAAAGTGCATGAAAGACGGCAAAACAAAGGCGGACTGCAAATTGTGCTCAGCGAAATTGTC